>OU896720.1:10456207-10532682 GCA_918026855.4 Phaedon cochleariae
TCCCAACCCGATGACATAGGAAACATTGATGATGTTTTGAGAGTGACGAAATCGATTTTAATGGAAAAGTTGTTAAAAAGTACAGTGAGAATAATTTGACATTTTTAAATAGTTGGGCTCATCAATATGTTTATCTAATACAGCATTATCACACAATAACAGAAGACAGCTAAAACAAGTTCTGTACCAGCTACTTTCATTCGAATCAATTCCACCGTTCGATAAAGTTCCGAATATTTTAATCACTTTCGTTTTTTCTTAACTGGATATCGTAGACTCTTGAGTGGTCTTTGTATGCAAATCCTCAACTCCTAATATTCGAGTGAATATTTCAATTGTATCTCATTTGATTCAGGCTGAGCTAAATTGGTATGTGTAAACTATGTTTTTAAGCTATACCTCTCAGTAGCATTCATACACATTAATATAATGAAATAGAGAAAAATATAAATTAAATAAACAGGTAGGTATTATCATGATTTTATTGTATACATAACTCCATATTTTTCAGCCCATGCTTAAGCCGGTATGCAAATGTAGATAGCTATATCTCGAAAAATACGTCTTGGAAACTGTTTTTTTTTAATATAAATTCATTCACCTGTGAGATGGAAATTGTTTATTTCATAATAAACTACCTTTTATGAGTTATACAAGGAAACATTTAAGAATCTGAGAAGTCTCTTCTGTTGAAATATACAAAAGAATCAATCTTGAGTGATAAATTCTTATACAGTCACCTTAAAACATATTTTCTTCATAGTGGACATAATATAAAAAGAATAGTCAAACACCATTTAAATCTCGGCTGGAAATTCAGAAGCTATCCCAATAAATTTATCCAAATTTTTTACTACCTGCTGCAAGTGTCTAATTTTATTCTCATACTTTTTCATCTTTCGATTAATTTGGTTGCGTTTAGCTTTTTTACAGTCTAGAAGTTCATTATTGTCCAAAATGAATTTGTTCACACGTTCAATAAAAATATTCAGAGTTTCGCTTTCCAGTAGACTGTCCATTTCGATGTTGAGTGTGTCATCATGTTCTTCCGAGGTATTTTGATCATCATTTTCTCGTGATTGCTCTTCTATACAGTTATTCAAAATTGGAACATTATCGGAATTGTTGACGTCTTCATTATTAGGTCGTTGATTTGGAGTTGACGTATTTTCGGGTTCAAAAACCTTCATGCTTCCGCCGCTCAAAATTTCATCGTCATCTGGAACTGTTATCACTTCCACGAAGGTGCCTTCATTTGCTCTTTTCCTAAGATGTTGCAAAATTTTGATTGATTTTTCAGACTCTTTAGGTACTGCGAACTTCATTATAACTTCTAGTGTATAATACAACTGATATGGTCTTGTCTTGTATCAGCATTTTAAAATGAACGCCTACTACTAAATATTGGACTTTCCAAGGATTCCATTTTTATGGGCCGAGAATGAGTCGACTGCGAGTGACCGATTTGTTGTTTTCAAGGTAGACGAAATAATTCCGCCAGCAATAGTAACTCTCATTTTCATTGAAGATAATTATCCCGTCTTGTTTGGGAACAATTTTTATGGGCCAAATCAATGAGAGTGAACCGCATTTTCAGACACGAGGTTTATCGCTGGATACAAACTAGTTCATCGAAATGTCATTCGGTCTTGTTTCACAATATAATTTCACGAATGTCTGAAATACAGTAGGTATACTGAGTGTACAAACGGTAGTACAAACAGATGTCAATACTTCATTCATTGGTCATGACTAAAACAACATATTGAAATTTGAATTCAATAGAAATACAAACCCCTGCAGAAATTCTTCTACAGAAGAAAATGTACCTATAATCTATACAAAGTGATCAACATTGATTGTTGTTATCATACGTATGGGAGTTTTGACCATTGCAAAAGACAGAGAGATATTTGAACATATTTTGATATGCGGAAAATTTGACAGCTTGATCTTTGTTCAGCGTGATAATACTTTGAAGTATGTTGAGCTGCGATATTTTACGATTTGACACAAATACGATGTGACCATGATGCAAATAACTATGGTGTGTTAACTCTTCAATTGTTTTTCGTCAAAAAGTCTCGATCGATTATTGAAGGCTACGATTCAAAATTTTACATGTAGATGGCGGAAAATGGAATTTTTTACGCGTATTTTTTGAGATTTCGCTTCTGTGCGGACGAATTCGAATTGTATTATCCTCAACTTAAAGCAACAAACAATTCATAAATTACAAATTATGTATTAACACTATAATTGGATTATCGGTATTTTCAATAACAAATCGCCATCTGTCGGATTTCTTGAAAAGCGCGGTCTCCGAATTAAAAATTATCAATATCTAGTTGGTTTGTTGACAAATCCATCTACAACTTTTGACTACTACACCATATAGTTAATTACATCATGGATGTGACTTTGAAACAATGAACCTGTGTGCTCATTGCAAGCCCTAGTACAAGCTTTGCCTTTGTAGGAAAATTTGACAGCTTGATCTCTGTTCATCTGAATTCCACATATTTAGATTTATGGAAAATTTGATGGCAATCTTTGTTCAACGTGATAATAGTGAATTAGCTGCGACATTTTACGATTAATAATATGATGTGAGTTTGAAACATAGTGTGGTATATACAGATACTACCCATCAACATTCCTGCAGGTTATAACTGATTCAACTGAAATTGAATTTAATAATACTTGAATTATAATGCGACATTTTACGATTAATAATATGATGTGAGTTTGAAACATAGTGTGGTATATACTACCATCAACATTCCTGCAGGTTATAAACTGATTCAACTGAAATTGAATTGAATTCTTTGAATTATAATGAGCTGCGACATTTTACGATTAATAATATGATGTGAGTTTAAAACATAGTGTAGTATATAAAAATACTACCATCAACATTCCTGCAGGTTATGAGGGAATATTCAACTGAAATTGGATTTAATAATACTTGAATTCTTTGAATTATAATGCGACATTTTACGATTTGATTTCGAATGTGTGAGTTTAAGCTTATTGCAAGACAGCTTTGCCTTTGTAGGAAAATTACATCTTTGTTCAACGTGATAATACTTTGGAGTGAATGAGCTACTAATGTTAAATTATCAAATTTCTCGATATAGCAGTAAGAGAATACCCCTGGTATTTAGTGGAGGTCACCAAGTATGAGAAATTATTAGGTTAATTATTATTGACTGGAATCGACCTACATTGAAGTATGTTTGGAATCCGGTTTTACCACTTCTGAATCACGACCGGTTTTACCAGTATTTGACCTTGGAACACTTGAACAGACCAGTTTGACCAGTATTTGGCCTTGAAATCCTTGAATCCTTAAATCCGTGTCACAAGTGTCTCATTTTCCTCCTACTGGTATGTTTATCATTGTCATTGATGGAAAACAGTTAACTCACAATGGTTCCTTCAAGTTATGATGAAAATTCCAATTTGAATAGGCAAGAAAGTAAAGGAGCAGCAACAGTTCTAGATCAATACAGGTCATTTTTCCCCAGATTCTACCGAAATTTACAGTGTTGCCATTCGAAAGCCTCATAAGAGCACGTGTGTTAGAGAGAGATGAAAGATATGATTTTTCCGTAGATCTACCTACTTTTTTAAGGTCCCAAAACGTCAAAATTGGCTCAAAAAGTGGTGGGGGGCCCGGCTAGTCAATCAGAAGGGACCAGGCCCCGCCCCTTCATATTTGGCAGGAAATTCAAATTTGACAGTTGACCTAACCTAACCTAACATTTGAGCCTCCTTTGCGACCCCTTAGGCCTCCTTGGCGCCCCCTCAGGCCCCTTTGCGCCCCCCATGTGGCCCCTTCCTTGGTGCCTCCTAAGGCCTCCTTTGCGGGCCCCTTTGTGCTGGTGTCGTAAGTGTCGCTGTACTACCGAGCGGCGGTAAATTCAAATATTTGAAATTGTGCGTCGTCATCATCGTGAATGTCGCTAGTGTCGCTGTGCCATTGGTCGGCGGTAAATTCAAATATTTGAATATTTAATACGTCGTCATTATCGTCTTTAGAATAAATATTTAATAAAAAAAGCTACTCATCGTGTCGGGATTGGAACCGGAGACCTACAGATTACGAGTCCGCAGCGTAGCCATCTAAGCTACCGACCACCACATGATATTATTAGAAGTTGGAAAGTAGACATGCGGCCGCGAAGCGTGACGTAGCGACGCAGATTCGCGCGGTGCGGCGTTGTCAGACGTTACAAGAAATCTCGAGATCCTGTTGCATGTGCATGTTGCCATTTTCCGGTGTGGAGAGAGCGCGACGTAGTCGAGGTAGGTCCGCGGTCATCGCGCTGCGCGGCGTTGCCAGACGTTGCAAAAAATCTTGAGATCCTGTTGCATGTGCATGTTGCCATTTCCAGTGTTTTCCACACTTAGCAGATTCGCAATGAGGCATTTGACGTATGACATAATGAAGGATGTCTCGTGGTGCATGTTGCCATTTTCCGGTGTGGAGAGAGCGCGACGTGGTCGAGGTAGGTCCGCGGTCACCGCGCTGCGCGGCGTTGCCAGACGTTGCAAAAAATCTCGAGATCCTGTTGCATGTACATGTTGCCATTTCCAGTGTATTCCACACTTAGCAGATTCGCAATGAGGCATTTGACGTATGACATAATAAAGGATGTCTCGTGTTAGAAAAAAACATATACAGTACGTCTCATCGTTAAAGAAAAAAAAAATGGCGGCTGCTTGTCAAATGTCAGGTTATGGAGTCCCCGTGTTAGAAGAAAAATGTAATGCTGTTTGTCAACGCATCAAGATGGCTACCATGACGTCGCATGACAGGTGGGGTCTCTTCAGATGTTTACATAAAAGATTTGCTATACATGGTGTCTCAGGAACATGTTGAAAAACGTATATAGGGTGTCTCATCGTTTAAACATGGCGGATGTTTGTCAACGCATCAAGATGGCAACCATGACTTCACATGACAACTGGCAGGAGGGGTCTCATCAGATGTTTACATGAGAGATGAAAATAAGCACTTCCGGTTTGAAAAAATCAAGAGCATTGAACTACACAATAATGGAACGTCAGGCCTCTTTGGTGGACAGCTGTTTAGCTCATCATTGAAGAGATAGCTGGAGGGGGCGTAATAGGTGACGTATACTTAGAGGATTTTTTCATTAGTTTCTCATTGAAAAGATGGCTATACAGAAGTTCAATACTATACTTTCTCTACACCTATAGGGTGAAGCAAGGTCAAAGTCGAAAACATATACAGAGCGGCTAGAAAAGTATAAGGCGACCGAAAAAAATATACGAGGTGGGTCAAATGACTTTTTCACTTGTAGGCCTCCGATTTCGATAGTTTTCGAGTATGTAGTGTGGTTCAGAGGTACGATTAGGAAAATTATGTTAAAAAGGCATGTTAGATATATTTTTTGAGCTAGAGCTCGAGTGATATGTCAAATCAAATGGTTCGATGTACAGGTCGAGAATCTGAAGTTGTTTCGTATGTAGGTGCTATAGGGAGGCGGGTAATCACGATAATCGTATCTCAAACTCATTTGGTCGAGGAAATAAAACCTGTACAGCATTACTTAGTGCCAATACAATACAAAAGTATCAAAATTTTCCTTATCGCACTCAGATCTATGATTCCTCGAGATCTGAGTGCGATAAGAGATTCAACTACACCAACGGCTTTCTTCGATCTTGTGCAACACTTTGCAACACGAATCACTCCAACCAAGTGTCTAATAAGCTAGCTGGAAGCTGAATCCGGTCTCCACTTCCGATTTCGATAATTTTGGTATCAATGGATTCGTCTCGATGTCAAGATTCATAATTAAGCATTTATCGACGTCAAAAATGTATAGGAAGCTAATTTCTTTGCTATTGAAGATAGCAGACCATGCGGGTACTCTAATGAAACGATTTCTCCCTTAGATGTTGATTATGACTTCAAAAATAACGTGATGAGATTCCCAACGATGATGAGCATGACTGACTGACGTTTGAACTATTTCCTATTCTCGTTCTTAACATATCCGTGGGGGGCCCTTTGAGTTTTTCATGGACATTCTGGAAATGCTAACTACCGGTTAAAGGCGTCTGATTCAAACTCTGGTTCCGTAAAAGGATACGTTCGAATCCCACACCTGACATTTTTCTATTTTGGATGTTTGACTATGACATTTGACGTTTTCTTGTTTGACGTTCCCGACGTTTCGTCATTTCGACGTTTGTGTGACGTTTTAGACGTTTTCATCGTTTATGATGTTTGACGTTTTTGACGTTTCGTTGTTTCGACGTTTCGTCGTTTCGACGTTTCGTCGTTTTGACGTTTCCATAACGTTTCATCTTTTCCGTGACGTTTTCAGCGTTCGAAGTTTCTTATGTGGGACGTTTCAACGTTTATATATATATATGTCAGGTTGGCCGAGTGGTCAAAGGCGCCAGATTTAAGCTCGGGTTCCGTGGAATTATAGCGGTTAAATGCGCCTGATTTCAACTCTGGTTCCGAAAGGATACGTGGGTTCGAATCCCACACCTGACATTTTTTTTATTTGTCTTCAAGTTTTTTCAACGTTTCAACGTTTTTCGTTAGATGTCAGGTTGGCCGAGCGGCTAAAGGCGTCTGATTCAAGCGCGGGTTCCGTGAAAAAGGATACGTGGGTTCGAATCCCACACCTGACAATTTTTTCTGTGTTTGGAAATGAGACATTTTTGCTAGCAAAGTTTTTTTATTAATCGTGTCTCACATTATTTTGGTATCAAATTATCAAACCATTTGTATAAAATATCGATGTTTCGAAAGCAGCAATTGTGAGATTCTCGGCGGAGCTGATGCATAAATATTATAGCGTTTTATTTCAAATGATTCAAAGCTGCGATTAGGAAAATAATGTCAAAAAGGCATGTCAGATATATTCTTTGAGCTAGAGCATCGAGCGATATTACAAATCAAATTGTTCGACGTATAGGTCGATAATCTGAAGTTGATTCGTATGTAGGTGCTGTGGGGAGGCGAGTAATCGCGATAATCGTATCTCAAACACATTTGGTCGAGGAAATAAAACCTAATGAGCTGGCTGGAAGCTGAAACATCAAGTGATGATGATTTGAGAATCTGAAGGTGATTCGTCAGTGTCAATGTTGTTGAATTTATTTTATTACCTAATCCACTAGAACATACATGTGTTTGCGAGGTCAATATCACGTTCTGTCAATATCACGTTCTGTCAATATGACGTTCCGTCAATATCATGTTCTGTCGATATGACGTTCCACCAATATCACGTTCTGTCAACATGACGTCACATCAATATCACGTTCTGTCAATATGACGTTCTGTCAATATAACGTTCAGTCAATATCACGTTCTGTCAATATCACGTTCTGTCAATATGACGTTCCATCAATATCACGTTTTGTCTATATATTGTTCTGTCAATGTTCTGTCAATGTTAGGTCAATGATCTGGCAATGTTCTATCAATGTTCCGTTAGTGATCTGTCAATATGTAGCTGATATATCGTTTTGTTGATCTGTATTGGGTTGAATATTATAGTATTTTGATTTATGGAACTAACTAGATTGAAATTATCAGGTTCAGTGACGCCTCAGATAATGATTATGATAGGAATTTCAAATTAGAGATGTTTCAATGATTCAACTGTTTCAAACATAGTTATCATTGAGTAGGTATTACAGATTTCTATATTGCTTATTGGAAAAAAATAAATTGAGAAATTGAAGACTGAATTCATAGACTATTATCATATGTTAATTGAAGACATGTACGGCAATTCTGAGAGAGATCCCATAATTATGTACCCCCAATAATTTCATCAATGTCTCAGTTTGGTTATTGAAGAGTTGATTGAAGTAATTTCTATCAGTTCACAAGTTTCCAAACCACCCTTGAGGTATAGTGATCGGCTCGTTTTTTTTTTTATTGTGGTCTCCCCAATCAGTTAGATTTTTATGCAGAACATATATCTTACTGAGAAGGCCTAGTCCACATTTTTGTATAAACGTTGAAAAATATTATTAAGAGCTCATTTCATGCATAGAGGAGATAAATGTTATTTAACAGCTTATTTATTTTATCTATAAATGTATATAATATTTTTTTCTGAAACTTAATCATAAAAAGACACATCACACAGTGCTTTCAATTTCCATCGCCTCTTTTGATGGGATTAAATAGTGTCCCCACGGTAGCGTTTCATCACTCCCAGGAATTAAATAGCGTTTATCATCTTCAGGGCTGAGCGCGATCTTGTGTTGGACAGTTGAGTGCACCTGATGTTTTTCAGAGCGGATGAGATTTTGTGAAACAGTTTTCTGCCGCCAGTTTCCCAAACAATCCAAATAGTCCTCAAAAGTGATGTTAGTTTCGACTACAGATGATTTCACGCCTTTCGCTTTCTTCGTTAGACCCAATTGTGTTAAGATCCCATCGATCTCATCCTCATCATAATCATCCAATCGTAATTTTTTCCTTTTCTGCGAAATGTCCTCCTCAGTTGTTAGCACTTTCGTGGCATATAACTTTGCCCGGAGCCCCACATAGTCCGTCATTGGGATACCATTGTTCTCATCTTTCATCATCCCCAATACTTTCTTATTAACTTGTGGTATATTATATGGATTATCTTCAGCATAATCCGATGTATCAAAGTACTTATGACAGTCACGTTTTATCACCTCATACGGGTCTTGATCGCAGATCTCATAGATCAAACTATCAGTATCAGTATATAACACAGAGCAATCACTAAACGTAGACGCCATATATCCATAATGAAAGTCATATATCGTAGTCTTTGCTAGGTCTAATATAGCTTGACCAACATAGATAGGCTTATTCAGATAAATCTGCAGCTTATGGAGCTCCAGAGCAACGAGATTTTCATTGAATATGGTGCAATTCTTGAACTCTGGTTTAGCAATGTAGGCTTCTGCGCCATATCTTTCAGACCAGTTCGTGATAAGCCTAACATTTACCCTCTTTCTTATGTTTTCCATCGTTTTCCCAAATACTGCGTTATTCATCAGTTTGAAAAGATTCTTCTCAAACACGTTTGTAGCAGCGGTCCTCAAAGCTGTGTTGAGATCTATATAGGACTTGAGCCATGGTGCCTGCTTGAACTTGAGAACTCGATGAATCTTTTTCAGCACCAAACCACGCGCAATGGCTTGCTTCAATGCGCGATAATGAATTATATACTTTGTTTTATTATCGAGGGTAGCCCTTAATTTAGCAAGCTCTTTAGCCGTTTTAGGAGGCTCTCCAGTCTTAGAGTTTATGTGTAGCGGACAAAACGGGATATCTTTATGTTTATCATGGAGATGTTCAGGATATTCTAAATCGACTTCCAACATATATCCAACATCGACATCATCCGAAATTGAGGCGACGTCTATATTTGTGTCAACCCACTCGAAACCTCCATATGGTAAATATTGACTCATAGCCCAGCCATATTGATTATTGATGTCAAAGTACATCATGAACGTTTGAGGTTTTGATGGGTCATAGTTGTTAATATACTGGTTGTTGGCTTTCGCTCGTCTTTTCGAACAGACCTGACTTAGACCTCCTCGTATACCTCGCTCAACAAAAAGGAACATATCGAGGTCTGTCAAAAGCTCAAGCTCGATCTTTGTATATTTGAGCATAGCGTCCCATGTGAAACCTGGAAGAGTGTAATAGTGAGCAGGATCCAAATCATATGTTTTGCGACAACTCTCACGAAATCGTTCAAACACGTCAGCGAGAAGAAGAATATCTGTCTTCATGTAAAGATCCACATATTCTCCCAAGGACTGGCAGTTGAACGTGTTCCATACAAGCTGTGCTCGTTGGTAGAGGCGGCGGGGACAGGGCTTATCATCCAATCTGTTATAAAATTTATCTACAGCTGGCAGTTCAGATTCATTAAATCGATCAAATGAATCAATGTAGTCATATGGCATCACACCCTTTTTAGTCAATAATTTGAATTGATCTTCATTTGAACTGATGAACTGCGATTTGAGATTAGGATGTTCAGGTAAATATGACGCTAATTTATCTAAGGATGAGTTCATGAATCTGAAGCTATCTATGAATCGGAACTGAATCGGAATATCTTCTACGTGCTTGGTGAATGAGATGTATTTTTCTTTGGTGATGGGAAGCAAGTCTATCTTACCCTCAACTCTCGAAGCAATGTCAGTAATGATAAAATGAGCATCATAACCGCTCAAATTATGAAAAACTATTGGAACTACGTGGGTGTCCTTGTAGTTAATGTTGCAGCCTTCATGTGCAGCTTCCCTATAGTTATTTTTGCCAAGTAGGTGATTATGGTCACGAACTTTCTTATCCTCCGGTCCGAATGACTTCTCACAAATGTGACACTGTTTAGCTCTCTGAAACTCAACTTCCTGCATCCCGGTTATATCCATACTGTAAGGACACCAGAACACAGTAACTAAATCTTCAGCTAAACTAGACATTTCGTCAGCAAACCACGCCATACAGTCCTGCCCGCGATAGTTTTTATAGAATGAAAGAGAGTCATCATAGGAGCATTTCATATAGTATCCAACGGCAGCTGGAACGTGGTGCTGAGGCTTCTTGGGATTACCAGTCTCTTTCAAAACACTTTCCAAATCAGCATAGACGATAAATGGGGATGGCACCTTATTATTATGATTTTTGAATTTCAAAATATTTTTACCAGGCTCTGGCATCTTTATCGCAGTCTCATTTACTTTGATACAATCCATCGCATGTTTAGTTAGTTTGTTTTGCGATCTGAAGTAATGTAAGCAACGCTCACAAAAGTATTTACGACCATCTTCTTTGCTCAGCTGCGATGATAAAAGTCTGGACAAGTCTTTGATTTGTACATAATGATATCTACCGGAAGAAGAAATCGTCCTACTATTGGAAGCTTCATCATTAATGTAGCGGTCCTGGATAAGTAGAAGATTTACATGCTTTTTCTTCTTATCTTTTGTTAGAAATGTCGGGAGGGTTGTGAAATTCCTTTTGGTCTTCTCCAGAAGGTATACATTGATTGATAGGTTATTCTGCTTCTCGAAGCGTGGAATCTGCCTCATTGTCATAGGAAATTGAATACCCTTCAGGTTCAGAACTGTGGTTGGATGAGGGTATGAAGATGTTCTAGCGACATTATCAGATGCTGGATACAGCGCAGATGTTACTGCCCATGCGAAACATGCTTCATCTTTGTTTTTAATATTGATGCATGCTTTCTTCTTCTTAATTTGCTCAGGTAGTTCAATGTATGATGAGCCAATATGCGGGGTAAACTTATTGATGTTCACACCCAAATTTACCACCTTTTTTAGCGCCCATCCGCTGTCCCTTTCTTGGAACTCTTCTAGTTCCCTCATAATAGGCTCAATCACTTTTTCATTGAACCAGTCATTCAAATCTGTATCTTGGTAGATGGGGGAGTTTGATGTAGTGAAGTACTTGTACTCTCTCAATACGCTATCTCCCTTCACTATCTCAAATTCCCCACAGAAAATTGCATTGACCTTGACTGGTGCATCTTTCTTCAACGCTGTTTGCATCTTTTGTTTGAACATGGCTCTGGAGTCAGCTAGAAATGCATTGGGATCCTTATGTGTTATATTTGAAATGATTCCTGTTCTGATTCTACTCTTGAATGCTGACTCAGAATTCTCCCATTTTATACGTTCAGACAATCGCTTAGTCCGGAATGAAACTCCTGACCCACGTTTCTTTTCACCCTTGAACTGTGTCCTAAGACTTTTTATATTCCTGAGACAAGCCTCCAAATGCTGCTTCTCCCCTATGGTTTTAGCACTCCGCATAGCATTTTTGATCCGTTTGATACCTTTCTGGCACTCATTCAGTCCTTTTTGTACAACATTATCATCATATTGGAGGGATAACATCCCGAAAATGGTGGCAATATGCTTCACTAGGCCAGCGAATAGAGACATATCCACGATTTAAAAAATTACGTGTAAAAAGTTTTTTAAAATTTCTCACCACACGTCTAGACTGCACGACGATCTGGAATGAAATACCGAGAATTAGTTTTCCATCGTATTTAATAGTCTGACAGCAATCAGAGTGGCCAATTATACGCCGAAAAAACAAAAATATGAGGATTATATTATCATATTAAACAGCCTAGCAGTAATCAGTGTAGCCAACTGCCCAACAAAAAAACTGAACGAGAGACTGAGTAACCACCCATAAAAATGAAATCATGAGTATAGTATAATGTGAAGGCTTATTCACTCAAGTTTCATTCTTCCTTTAACACTTGTAGTGAGGAAACGCATTTCTAATTTTTACTCAACATCATGATTAACCCTATACAAGAGCAAATTCAACTTAACATGATAAGATGTTGTATCTACCGAGAATTAGTTTTCCATCGTATTTAATAGTCTGACAGCAATCAGAGTGGTCAATACGCCGAAAAACAAAAATATGAGGATTATATTATCATATTAAACAACCTAGCAGTAATCAGTGTAGCCAACTGCCCAACAAAAAAACTGAACAAGAGACTGAGTAACCACCCATAAAAATGAAATCATGAGTATAGTATAATGTGAAGGCTTATTCCCTCAAGTTTCATTCTTCCTTGAACACTTGTAGTGAGGAAACGCATTTCTAATTTTTACTCAACATCATGATTAACCCTATACAAGAGCAAATTCAACTTAACATGATAAGATGTTGTATCTACCGAGAATTAGTTTTCCATCGTATTCAATAGTCTGACAGCAATCAGAGTGGCCAATACGCCGAAAAACAAAAATATGAGGATTATATTATCATATTAAACAGCCTAGCAGTAATCAGTGTAGCCAACTGCCCAACAAAAGAAAAACTGAACAAGAGACTGAGTAACCACCCATAAAAATGAAATCATGAGTATAGTATAATGTGAAGGCTTATTCCCTCAAGTTTCATTCTTCCTTGAACACTTGTAGTGAGGAAACGCATTTCTAGTTTTACTCAACAGCATGATTAACCCTATACAAGAGCAAATTCAACTCAACATGATAAGATGTTGTATCGAGCAGGAATTTATTCGAGCAAACTACTGTGGCGTATGTTTGGCAGGTAGCTTAATTTTCTATGAAGTAGCTAGCGAATATGGGGTATCCGTTAAAGTGCGAATAGGTACTAAAATTTACTCAAATGGGACTAAAATTACTCCACATTTTTGGGTTGAACATAATGATGTGATATATGACCCTACTATAGCTATTGCCCAATACCATTTACCACATGATCTCGACGTTACCTACAGAAGAGGATTCAAGATAAAAACCGCTGAAGATGAAAAAATGATGAAAGTTTTTCAAGCATTCAAGAAGTCTAAGACAACGTCAACATACTTTGAGGAAGCTCCAGATCATCTACTGAAAATTCGTAGGAATATTCATTTTAATCTATCTAAAATACTTGAAAGATAATACATATTACCTATGAAACTTTTTTCTTATTTCAATCTAATACCTCATGATATATAATACTATATATATTTATATTAGCAATACGCCTCAGATGTATTATGTTGATAACAAAAAGAGGAGTATATTAGCATGATCATAGTTTTGTTTGAGATGCTGCATGATACGTTACGTGTTGAAGAGTTCGCCTAAAGTATTCGAAGTGGATATAGATCTCTGAAAAGATTGAAGCTTGATACTAAAGAAAGGAAACATGAAATCAGAGACTATTCAAACCCCACTCAAAAATGAAGTCTAAACGTACGCGCACATACAAAGAGCCCTACCACTCACATCTATCGCGAAAAAAATATCCGACATGAAAAAGAGGAAGTTGATGGGCTTTTGGGACATGGAAAGAGTTTTTCAACGAGGACATTGATGGGTATCCTGATGAATATCAGTCAATCGAAATCCATTGTGGCGATCTAGTGAGCGTCACCCAATTCATTGAAAGCGGCATTAAACAAATAAACATTTCCAAAGGCGCTGTCAAGATGAATCTGACGGAGCTAGATGTTCGAGAAATCATTGAACACACACATGGGTGTGGTTGCATCTCGAATTGCTATGTTGTTTGCCTTAACATTCAACGAGTATTATCAAGGTGTATTTGCCCTTGTCAAATCATGCTTACACGAAAATAAGATTGATCTGTCTCCCACGAAAATAATTGATGGATTTTGTCAAGCCTCATCATTGGACAGCAGTGGCATGCATACAATAGAAGCATAAAAGCATTGCCTACCCCAGAAAAATTCAAATTATCGATACACAGTTTTTTATACACTTTTCTCTTGTGGATATATATATTTTTTTATAAAAATAGATCTACCATACTGTCTGAGTACTCTCACAACTCATAAGAATACAATACAATCCGTAAAAACTAATATAAACCACCCGCTGCGCCGCCGCTATTGGCGCTCTACTCTGTGTAAGCAAATGAGCATCCCATTTAAAATGAAAGCAAAGCAAATGCGCTGATCAATAGAAATTCGTATGGACCGAGAAAACATTGCCTTCGACTACGACTTGCAAGCCAACGAGCCGCGACCGGCGTGGCACAAAGCAAAGAGTGGTTCAATTAGGCCGGCCCACTCCATCTTCAATCTTTTATCTAATAGATCATATGTGTGTTTGTTTACTCGGTTCTGTTATTCAAGAACCCACTATAACTGATTGACTGTTTTCACAAATTCAGTTTTAAGTTCAACGTTCCGTTCAATGCAATTATTGACTATTATAGTGACATTTCCGAACGAGGGCTAATTTTGGTGGATAATGGTGAGTAATTATCACCTTTCTAAATTTTTGTTTACCCTAACATGACTAGCATTGCACACCACTGTTGGACAGTATACAATACTCCAACACTATTGTCTTGGAATATAATTCTGTACTTATGAAAACTAGCGTTTTGTGGTAGATCAGTCATTAGAGCAGATAGATGACCATTAATGACTATTGTGGGGGTCATTCTTGTCCAAGCTGAAGGTCAGCTATCATTTTTCAACTCATTGTTATCGAAACAAATGAAATATATACAATATATTTGGTGTAATCGTTCACAAGATTATATAACTCGAACTTAGTGTTGCCATTGTTGAAGATGAACTGCATTATTTTCAATGTCAAGATAGTTATTCTGTTGTTGAAGTATTTTTTAAGGAACATGATACACCAATTATTTTTGAAAAATGTATTACTCACTAATGAAATTAACACCATTCTTATTAATTTCACACAGAAATATTCTTCTGACTGTGGTGGTGTTCGATCTTGATTAATGGGAAACATTAATATTCTATATGAGGCATGTACCTATGTAAATAATATTTCGATGATGAGGGAATCGACTCGTACTTGAAATTTCACTGGCATCATTTCAAAATAATCAAATCGAACGATTTGAAAATGGTGAAACTGACCAACAGCTCGACATCCATCCATCTATCTGAAGCCACCGTTCGTGAGAACATTCAGCAGGATTTCATTATAAAAATCGTTTTGATTTTACATGTTTTGATTTTACATGTTCTAGAGAAACACTTGTTGATATTTAATGTAACATAGATAATGCAGAACTTGTGTTTGCGTGAACTACTGAATGTTCATAAAGATTTTGTATTGCGCGATATTGCCTGGCTAATTGAGAATACAAATGAGAACTCAAATAATAACATGAAAAAATACTATAATATACGTACACTTTGGAGATTGAAATGAGCACTTTGATAAAAAAGGTACTTACTATAAGTAGTCTGCCGTAACTCGAAAAAAAATTTTTTCAAAAAAATTATCACTAAAAAAATCATTTTCAAAAAATTACTGTCAAAAAAATTATTCAAAATAATTATTACCAAAAAATTATTTTCAAATAATTATTTTCAAAAAAATTATTTTCAAAAAATTTTTTTCAAAGAATTATTTTCAAAAAATTATTTTCAATGAAATTATTTTCGAAAATAATATTCTTCAGAAATTATTTTTAAAAAAATTATCTTCGAAAAAAATTTTTCAGAAAAATTATCTTCAAAAAAAAATTTTTCCAAAAATAAAATATTTTCAAAGAAATTATGTTAAAAAAAAAATATTTTCAAAAAAAAATATTCTCAAAAAAATTGTAGAAAAAAGTTAATTATATTCGTAGACGTTCCCAAGGGGAGATCTGACAGTTTTTTGATCCCCTTCCTTGCTACGAGGGACGCTCTATTGATTGATGTGAGATCCATCTGGAGAGAAGAATATTAAAGCAATTTTCATTTGAAAAACTCAAAATGCAATGACAAAAGGTCTATAAAATACGCGGTATTGTAGGATTATTTTCAAAAACTGGTGTGACAAAATTTGTGAAAAATCAGAAAAAAAGTCAAATTATATACGTGGAATTGAGAATACAAATGAGAATTCAAAACATAACATGAAAAAAGACTATAATATACGTACAATTTAGGGTTGAAATGAGCACTTTGATAAAAAAAGGTACTTACTATTTTCTGTATTTGAAAAACTGCTGACACAAGGTAATAGTAGTGGTTGTATGTTGGCGGTCTGCTTTCACGGCTGAACTGGATACTGCGCGCTTCGCAGTTTTATAATCAGAAGGCGCGGTCGAGAGATAGAGAGTGAACATGTGACATGGTCGTGTTAATTGGAAAGCGGCGCGCCTAGCGGTTTCTCATAATCAGAATGTGTGGGTATTGGGGTCATGCGGCATTGGCATGTTAATTAGCATATAAATGCGTAAATTGATTAGAAATCTTGAGATATCGCCGCCGTCGCTAATGGGCAAACGGAATAGAAAGCAGAACATGTGCGGGATGTTATTGAGGTTATCAGTCTGAACTGTTGCAAAGACATTCCTCTATAATTGGAACATAACTGCGATACGTAAACTGATAATATTTTCTCGGAAATCTTGCACAATGGCGAACGAAATAAACATACAAGATTGAACATGATTCTTTTATTTCCTACAGAAAAACAACTGTATATCAAGCAAGATTATTACAACTGAAAATGCTGAATTAATATATGAGAAAATGTTTAACGTAGGTAGCAGAGAATTTTTCCATATCCGCTGGTGGTGGTGTTGGGGGTATAGATGATGTGGCTCTGAAAAACTGCCATTGATTTAACTTGCCAAAGGTCCTATCGTTGAAGATCAATCTGATTTTATATTTCGTTCCGTTCTTTGGTACTTCTATCGAAAACACTTCCATCTGGCCACCATTGATGAATTCTTTCCGCATAGCAATCCAGGACTGACATGGCTCATTATCAAAACAAATTCCTGCTTCGCTAACGTTGTTTGGTACATTCATATACAAAATGTCTTCCATCATTGAAAACAGCAATACAAATGATGATTTCAAGATAGCCATATCTTTTTTGTTGTGGGCGTCTTTGGCAATGGTATACGTCTGGTACTGATAACGTCTTCCAGTAGAGTGATTTTCGAAAAATTTCGAATCATTAAATGTTTATCTTCGTAAAGTTTTATTGTCACGTAGAGTGCACTTAATTTCTTCTGGAATTCTTCCAGCTGTTGTTTATACTCTGCCGCAGCCATGTGAAAACTGCCACAAAACATTCAAGTATTCTGTTTTTGCGTCTCGATTTACATGCGCAGACGCAATAACCAAAAGTTTTGCATTTCTTGCACGCCATTCCGTCCACAACATCTTGATAAGATATACAGAAACATTTAAACGGCGAAAACGTCAACACGTCAAAACATCAAACGTCATAAACATCGCAAACGTCGGAAACGTCAAACGTCACAGACGTCAAACGTTGAAAACGTCAAACGTTGCAAATGTCGAAAACGTCAAACGTCGAAAACGTCACAGAAACGTCAAACGTCGAAACGACGAAACGTCAAAAACGTCAAACGTCGAGAGTGGAAGCGTTAAATGTCATAGGTCAAACGTCCAAAAAATTGTCAGGTTTGGGATTCGAACCCACGTATCATTTCGGAACCGGAGTTCAACTTAGGCGCCTTTAACCGATCGACCAACCTGACATATAACGAAAAACGTTGAAAACGTGAGTCATCATCTTACACTCATGCTCATCGTCATGCTCATCATCGTTGGGAATCTCATCACGTTATTTTTGAAGTCATAATCAACATCTAAGGGAGAAATCGTTTCATTAGAGTACCCGCATGGTCTGCTATCTTCAATAGCAAAGAAATTAGCTTCCTATACATTTTTGACGTCGATAAATGCTTAATTATGAATCTTGACATCGAGACGAATCCATTGATACCAAAATTATCGAAATCGGAAGTGGAGACCGGATTCAGCTTCCAGCTAGCTTATTAGACACTTGGTTGGAGTGATTCGTGTTGCAAAGTGTTGCACAAGATCGAAGAAAGCCGTTGGTGTAGTTGAATCTCTTATCGCACTCAGATCTCGAGGAATCATAGATCTGAGTGCGATAAGGAAAATTTTGATACTTTTGTATTGTATTGGCACTAAGTAATGCTGTACAGGTTTTATTTCCTCGACCAAATGAGTTTGAGATACGATTATCGTGATTACCCGCCTCCCTATAGCACCTACATACGAAACAACTTCAGATTCTCGACCTGTACATCGAACCATTTGATTTGACATATCACTCGATGCTCTAGCTCAAAAAATATATCTAACATGCCTTTTTAACATAATTTTCCTAATCGTACCTCTGAACCACACTACATACTCGAAAACTATCGAAATCGGAGGCCTACAAGTGAAAAAGTCATTTGACCCACCTCGTATATTTTTTTCGGTCGCCTTATACTTTTCTAGCCGCTCTGTATATGTTTTCGACTTTGACCTTGCTTCACCCTATAGGTGTAGAGAAAGTATAGTATTGAACTTCTGTATAGCCATCTTTTCAATGAGAAACTAATGAAAAAATCCTCTAAGTATACGTCACCTATTACGCCCCCTCCAGCTATCTCTTCAATGATGAGCTAAACAGCTGTCCACCAAAGAGGCCTGACGTTCCATTATTGTGTAGTTCAATGCTCTTGATTTTTTCAAACCGGAAGTGCTTATTTTCATCTCTCATGTAAACATCTGATGAGACCCCTCCTGCCAGTTGTCATGTGAAGTCATGGTTGCCATCTTGATGCGTTGACAAACATCCGCCATGTTTAAACGATGAGACACCCTATATACGTTTTTCAACATGTTCCTGAGACACCATGTATAGCAAATCTTTTATGTAAACATCTGAAGAGACCCCACCTGTCATGCGACGTCATGGTAGCCATCTTGATGCGTTGACAAACAGCATTACATTTTTCTTCTAACACGGAGACTCCATAACCTGACATTTGACAAGCAGCCGCCATTTTTTTTTCTTTAACGATGAGACGTACTGTATATGTTTTTTTCTAACACGAGACATCCTTTATTATGTCATACGTCAAATGCCTCATTGCGAATCTGCTAAGTGTGGAATACACTGGAAATGGCAACATGTACATGCAACAGGATCTCGAGATTTTTTGCAACGTCTGGCAACGCCGCGCAGCGCGGTGACCGCGGACCTACCTCGACCACGTCGCGCTCTCTCCACACCGGAAAATGGCAACATGCACCACGAGACATCCTTCATTATGTCATACGTCAAATGCCTCATTGCGAATCTGCTAAGTGTGGAAAACACTGGAAATGGCAACATGCACATGCAACAGGATCTCAAGATTTTTTGCAACGTCTGGCAACGCCGCGCAGCGCGATGACCGCGGACCTACCTCGACTACGTCGCGCTCTCTCCACACCGGAAAATGGCAACATGCACATGCAACAGGATCTCGAGATTTCTTGTAACGTCTGACAACGCCGCACCGCGCGAATCTGCGTCGCTACGTCACGCTTCGCGGCCGCATGTCTACTTTCCAACTTCTAATAATATCATGTGGTGGTCGGTAGCTTAGATGGCTACGCTGCGGACTCGTAATCTGTAGGTCTCCGGTTCCAATCCCGACACGATGAGTAGCTTTTTTTATTAAATATTTATTCTAGAGACGATAATGACGACGTATTAAATATTCAAATATTTGAATTTTCCGCCGACCAATGGCACAGCGACACTAGCGACATTCACGATGATGACGACGCACAATTTCAAATATTTGAATTTACCGCCGCTCGGTAGTACAGCGACACTTACGACACCAGCACAAAGGGGCCCGCAAAGGAGGCCTTAGGAGGCACCAAGGAAGGGGCCACATGGGGGGCGCAAAGGGGCCTGAGGGGGCGCCAAGGAGGCCTAAGGGGTCGCAAAGGAGGCTCAAATGTTAGGTTAGGTTAGGTCAACTGTCAAATTTGAATTTCCTGCCAAATATGAAGGGGCGGGGCCTGGTCCCTTCTGATTGACTAGCCGGGCCCCCCACCACTTTTTGAGCCAATTTTGACGTTTTGGGACCTTAAAAAAGTAGGTAGATCTACGGAAAAATCATATCTTTCATCTCTCTCTAACACACGTGCTCTTATGAGGCTTTCGAATGGCAACACTGTAAATTTCGGTAGAATCTGGGGAAAAATGACCTGTATTGATCTAGAACTGTTGCTGCTCCTTTACTCAAGAAGGAAACGATAGACTCTTCCCGCACCGTGGTATTGACAGAACGTAGTATTGACAGAACGTGATATTGATGGAACGTGGTATTGACTGAACGTGAACTGTCTTAATTCGATAATCCTCACATCTCACATTCAAATGATTCACCACATAGCTTTTACCTTGTATACAATTGACTCTGTTAAAATGATTCATGGCTCATCATATTTATTCAGCTTGTCTGTCAAATATGAATAATTATGATGTCATATTTAGTCATAGAAAAAGTATAGTGTGAAACTCGCATTGACAGAACGTCAACGAAACGTCATATTGAGAAAACGTGACATTGACAGTGCGTCAACGAAACGTCATATTGACAGAACTTGACACAACGAATCGCCATATTGACAGAACGTGACAATGACAGAGTGTCAACGAAACGTCATATTGATAGAACGTGACACAACGAAACGTGACATTGACGGAACGTGACATTGATAAAACGTGACATTGACGGAACGTGACATGGTTCAAACGTGACATTGACGGAACGTGACATTGACAAAACGTGACATTGACAAAAATTGACATTGACGGAACGTGACACAACAAAACGTAATATTGACAGAACGTGACACAACGAAACGTCATATTGACAGAACATGACATTGACAAAACGTGACATTGATGAAACGTGACATTGACGAAACGTTACATTGACAGAACGTGACATTGACGAAACGTGACACAACAAAACGTAATATTGACAGAACGTGACACAACGAAACGTCATATTGACAGAACATGACATTGACAAAACGTTACATCGATGAAACGTGACATTGACGAAACGTGACATTGACAGAACGTGAGTTTGTCGATTATAAAGCGCCACCTGACGATTATGAGAATGTCAAGATAAAATACCATTACTGTTGGATCAAAGATTTAATTAATTTTGAAAAATATCCATTTTGAATTGATAATAAACGAAACATGACATTGGCAGAACGTCAACGGAACATGATATTGACGAAACGCGACATTGTCAAAACGTGACATTGACGGAACATGACATTGTCGGAACGTCAACGAAACATGATATTGACGAAACGTAACATTGACAAAACGTGACATTGTCTGAACGTGACATTGATAGAACGTCAACGAAACATGATATTGACGGAACGTGACATTGACAAAACGTGACATTTACAGAACGTGACATTGACATAACGTTAACGAAACATGATATTGACGAAACGTTACATTGACAAAACGTGACATTGACAGAACGTGAGTTTGTCGATTATAAAGCGTCACCTCACGATTAAGAGAATGTCCAGAGAAAATACCATTACTGTTGGATCAGAGATTCATCTAATTTTGAGAAATATTCATTTTGAATCAATAATAAACGAAACATGACATTGACAGAACTTCAACGGAACATGATATTGACGAAACGTGACATTGCCAAAACGTGACATTGACGGAACGTGACATTGTCAGAACGTCAACGAAACATGATATTGACGAAACGTGTCATTGACAAAACGTGACATTGACTGAACGTAACATTGATAGAACGTCGACGAAACATGATATAGACGGAACGTGACATTGACAAAACGTGACATTTACAGAACGTCTCATTGACAGAACGTGACACAACTAAACGTCATATTGACAGAACGTGACACAACGAAACGCCATATTGACGAAACGTGACATTGACGAAACGTGACATTGACGAAACGTGACATTGACGAAACGTCATATCGACGGAACGTGACACAACGAAACGTGACACAACGAAACGTCATATCGACGAAACGTGACAATGACATAGTGTCAACGAAACGTCATATTGACAGAACGTGACTGACGTGTTTGGCGGTTGAGATGACGTGTTTGGCGGTTGAGATGACGTGTTTGGCGGTTGAGTTGATGTGTTTGGCGGTTGAGATGACGTGTTTGGCGGTTGAGATGACGTGTTTGGCGGTTGAGATGACGTGTTTGGCGGTTGAGATGACGTGTTTGGCGGTTGAGATGACGTGTTTGGCGGTTGAGATGACGTGTTTGGCGGTTGAGATGACGTGTTTGGCGGTTGAGATGACGTGTTTGGCGGTTGAGATGACGTGTTTGGCGGTTGAGATGACGTGTTTGGAGGTTGAGATGACGTGTTTGGCGGTTGAGATGACGTGTTTGGCGGTTGAGATGACGTGTTTGGCGGTTGAGATGACGTGTTTGGCGGTTGAGATGACGTGTTCGGCGGTTGAGATGACGTGTTTGGCGGTTGAGTTGATGTGTTTGACGGTTGAGATGACGTGTTTGGCGGGTGAGATGATGTGTTTGGCGGGTGAGATGATGTGTTTGGCGGGTGAGATGATGTGTTTGGCGGGTGAGATGATGTGTTTGGCGGGTGAGATGACGTGTTTGGCGGTTGAGATGACGTGTTTGGCGGTTGAGATGGTGTGTTTGGCGGTTGGGATGGTGTGTTTGGCGGGTGAAATGGTGTGTTTGGTGATTGAGATGGTGTATTTGGCAGGTGAGATGTTGTGTTTGGCGGGTGAGATGGTGAATTTGGCGGTTGAGATGGTGTGTTTGGCGGGTGAGATGGTGTGTTTGGTGATTGAGATGGTGTATTTGGCAGGTGAGATGTTGTGTTTGGCGGGTGAGATGGTGTATTTGGCATGTGAGATGTCATATTGACAAAACGTGACAGAACGTGACACAACGAAACGTCATATCGACGAAACGTGACACAACGAAACGTGACACAACGAAACGTCATATTGACAGAACGTAACACAACGAAACGTGACATTGACAGAACGAGACACATCGAAACGTCATATTGACAGAACGTGACACAACGAAACGTCATATTGACGGAACGTGACACAACGAAACGTCATATTGACAGAACGTGACACAACGAAACGTCATATTGACGAAACGTGACACAACGAAACGTCATATTGACAGAACGTAACACAACCAAATGTGACATTGACAGAACGTGACACAACGAAACGTCATATTGACAGAACGTGACACAACGAAACGTCATATTGACGAAACGTGACACAACGAAACGTCATATTGACAGAACGTACCACAACGAAACGTGACATTGACTGAACGTGATATTGATAGAACGTCAACGAAACATGATATTGACAAAACGTGACATTAACAAAACGTGACATTGATAAAACGTGACATTGATAGAACGTCAACGAAACATGTTTGAGAAAAATCTTTTCAAACTCATGAACAATGCTGTTTTCGGCAAGACGATGGAAAACATCAGGAAGATAGTCAACGTCAAGCTGTCAACTGAGTGGAATGGGAGATATGGAGCTGAGTCATATATTTTCAAACCTGAATTCAAATACTGTATAGTCTTCAATGAAAATTTAGAAGCTGTGGAGTTGAGGAAACTTCAAATCTATCTCAACAAACCTATTTACGTTGGCCAAGCTATTTTAGACTTAGCTAAGACTACTCTATATGACTTCCACTATGACTATATGTCTTCCACATTTCATGATTGCTCAGTTCTTTATACTGATATCGACAGCCTGATATACGAAATTATTGGACAAGATCCTTATGAAGTAATCAAGCGTGATTGCTATCAGCGCTTCGATACCTCGGATTATCATCCTACCAACATCTACGGCATTCCTCAAGTCAATAAGAAGGTACTTGGCATTATGAAAGACGAATTCAACGGAATCCTTATGACTGATTACGTTGGTCTGATATCAGAACTTTACTCGACCAGAATTTCAACTACTGCAGATGATATTATGAAGAAACGTGAAAAACTGAAGAAGGAAGATTATGACGATTCAGAAATAGATTCAATTCTGAGAAATTTGGAAACTACGAAAAAGGCGAAGGGTGTGAAGAAATCTGTTGTTGCGACATCTATAACCTTTGCTGACTATATCGAGTGTTTGGACAATTGGAAGGAGAAAGCTGTCACTCAAAATTTGATTAAGGCTGATAAACATCAAGTGTATTCTATAGTACAACAGAAAATTGCTCTGAGTCCAAATGACGACAAGAGATATATCATTCCTGGTACTGACTGTACTCTACCATGGGGACACTATGCTATTTAATAATATTGAATTATGATGGAACCTAACCTAACCTAACCTAACCTAACCTGATAATATTGTATAATGAAAATTTTATTATGAATAAATGACCATATATGTAGATAATGTCTTTTGCTTCCCCCACCCCAAAAAAGAGCCAATTTTGCTATTTCTAACCTTGGAAAGCTCCCATAAGAAATACATGGGAAAAAGTGTTCAAATGCGGCAGAACTCTTGTTGCTCCTTTACTCCATCCTGAGTAGTTGTAGAGAAAGTATAGACTTGAACTCGCGAGCTTCCCCTGTATACATCTTGTTTTAAATAATGATAATGAGAATCCTCCAAGTATTCGTCACTATTTCGGCCCCTCATATATTGTGTAGTTGTAGAGAAAGTATAGTATTGAACTCACGAGCTTCTCCTGTAGTCACATATATTGTGTAGTTATAGAGAAAGTATATTCTTGAACTCACGAGCTTCCCCTGAAGCCAGATTATTGTGTAGTTGTAGAGAAAGTATTGTCTTGAACTCACGAGCTTCCCCTGAAGCCTCATACATTGTGTAGGTGTAGAGAAAGTATAGTCTTGAACTCAGAAGCTTCCCCTGAAGCCACATCTATTGTGCAGTTGTAGAGAAAGTATAGTCTTGAACTCACGAGCTTTCCCTGTAGCCGCATATATTGTGTAGGTTTAGAGAAAGTATAGTCTTGAACTCACGAGCTTCCCCTGTAGCCACATACATTGTGTAGGTGTAGAGAAAGTATAGTCTTGAACTCACGAGCTCCCCTGTAGCCACATATATTGTGTAGTCGTAGAGAAAGTATAGTCTTGAACTCACGAGCTTCTCCTGTATACTTAGTATTGTGTAGTTGTAGAGAAAGTATAGTCTTGAACTCATGAGCTTCCCCAGTATACTTAGTATTGTGTAGTTGTAGAGGAAGTATAGTCTTGAACTCACGAGCTTCCCCTGTATACTTAGTATTGTGTAGTTGTAGAGAAAGTATAGTCTTGAACTCACGAGCTTCCCCTGAAGCCACATATATTGTGCAGTTGTAGAGGAAGTATAGTGTTGAACTCATGAGCTTCCCCTGTATACTTAGTATTGTGTAGTTGTAGAGACCATCGAATGGCAATATGGCCTAAGGCTTAGTGTAATGTAATGCTTAGCGAACAACTGTTTGGGTTCCGCGGCGGTCGCAGTACCGTGCTCGGCATATTTAACTTGGTTGCCTTCATGATGGATGGTTTTGAAAACAGATAGCATACTGGCACTGTTTTCTGTGATATTAGTAAGGCATTTGACTGTATGTCACATGAACTGCTCATCAGAAAGCTGCAGTGATGTGGATAGCATTGAACTCATAAATTCATATTTGAAAAATAGAGTCCAAAGAGTTGTGGTTGATGGGGTGACGTCAGGGGCAGGAGTAGTCGATATAGGAGTTCCCCAGGGGTCCATACTGGGACCACTACTTTTCCTAATTTACATTAAAAACCTACCTTGTATAGGCAATACAGAACGATCTGTCCTGTTCGCTGATGACACCACAATTCTGACTTGGCAAGTTTGATGGATGAGGTCTGTGGGACGCAGTCGAGGGCTGAAAACTGGTTTCAAAACAATAGTCTTATACTGAACAACTCGAAGACGAGTATGATGATATGATATTCTCCTTGACAGAAGTACCTACGGACTGCACACTCTCCCGCGAGGCAACAAAGTTCTTGGTGGTGCATCTCGACACTGGTCTTCGGTGAGACACCCATATAGAGTATCTTTCAAAGCATTTAAAAAGTGACATTTTCATGTTGCGAACTGCATTCTTTGCGTTATTTCACTCACTGGTGTCCTATGCCATTGTTGCTTGGGGCCATGCCCCACAGTGGCGCAGAGTGTTCTCCCTGCAGCGTAGGGCCGTGCGGATTTTGAACTGCCTTGGGCATCAGGATGATTGAAGAGATGCTTTCATTGATAATAAAACATTAACATTTCCAAATATGTACATATTTGAAAACCTTTTATACATCAAATACAACTTAGACCGTAACCTGAAGGCTGGCGAAATGCATCAGCACGGCAATCGAGGCAGGGAGCAGCTCTTGGTACCTCTGTGGAGGCTAGAAAGGTGTCGGAGTGGACCAAATTATTGGGCGTTGAAATTTTTCAATAAATTGCCGGAAAGTGTAAGAGCACTTTCTGATAAAATGTTCGGGGGAACGGTGCAAGACGTATTGCTGAGGAATCCCTTCTACGACAAACAAATAAGAATTCCTCAATTTTACTTGGAACTAATTGTTTTTATATCGCTAAATCCTCAAAATTGATTTTTAACTTGATATTTCAATTTATATTGCACTGTCCATTGATATACCAGGTCTCAATTTGTATTTTATATTTAACTGTTGATTCTGAATATCTGTAAGTATTTTTATATGCAATTTTTGATTTGTAGTCTTGACTTGTGTAAACGCATTTTGTGTATAAGCATCAATAAATTATAAGTTTGAGTATGAGTATTAGTATGAGTAATAAACGAGTGTCTAAAGGAGTTTATAAACGCGTTACATACTATACTTTTTCTACGAACTCATATTAAAACAACACAATTGTATTTTTTATTAGGTTACTATAAACTGAACACATTCTCTGAGAATGAAACTGTTTATTTCTTCCTCCGCCCTTCCATAAAAAGATTGACTGCACGTTCGTATTGAGTCCGAGATTTTTGTGGCAGCAATTTGTCTGAAGCTGTGACTGTTAATTGCAATATTTCAGGTGGTGTGCCCATAGGAACATCTTCAATGTCACTTTCGTCTGTATACATTTTCAATGAAGAATAATTCTGATACAAATAGAAATAATTTGAACAATCCCGATTACCACCACAAAATTTGAAAATGACAGATGACAGTTCCAACAATTGACAGACCAAGACCTAGCCTCTTAGGCGGGTTCTCAAATAATCTCATTGCTTATTAAACTACTGAAATCAAACAGTAACCATAGTAAATGAAGAATACAGGGAAAAATCGTGCAAAGTCAGTTTTTGCCCTGAATTGAGTTAACCTTGCCAATCACACGCTTATGACCTATATTATCATCTCAAACATCAATACTAGGAATAAACAGTCTTCGTCAGCAGGTAGCTACGATTGTTAAAATTGTATACAGGGAAAAAACGTGCCAAGTCAACGCGATACCAGATAAAAACGTGCAAAGTCACAAATTATTGCTGTGAGAATGACGCAGATCTTTTAGTTTCGTTTCTGCTTTGAATGTGCGAGCATGGCGTCTATTAGCAGTGACGAAGAAATCGGTAAAAAAAGTGAAAAACTTACTAAAAAACGGAAAATTACGGGTCGTGTGTTGGAGGTTTCCAAGAAAATTCGTTTACAAAGTCATGAATCAGGCCCGGACTGCAAGTGCACAAGATTGAAATGTTCTGAGAAGATTGATTTCAATGCACGTGCTAAAATCCTCAAAAACTTCAATTTCCTGGGTTCCTGGAATGAACAAAGTGCATATCTTTCTGGACTAATTTCTCTGAGCCCCGTTATCCAGAGACGAAATCGTCGTCCCGAGGAAAACAGTAATTTCCGACAGGCTTCGTATTTTTATAAAGTAAGAGTCTGTAAGGAATCTGGTGTCATTGATGTTCCAGTATGCCTGAAAGCTTTTTGCTCAATTCACGGAGTAACAAGAAGAAGAATTCAGACAATTCATGCGTCACTTCTGTATGATGGAACAGCTCCCAAAGATAAAAAGGGGTGCTCACTCCTCCAATCACCGTAAACTGAGAAGAGATGTCAAAGAGTGCGTTGTCTCTCACATTAAGTTATTCAAAGGCAGAAGCAGCCACTATAGCCTTAAGAAAACAAATAAAGTATACTTACCTGAAACTTTGAATGTGAAAAAAATGCATTCAATGTATAAATTAATGCACCCAGATAGACCTGTATCCTATGAAACGTACCGCACTATTTTCTCTACCGAGTTTAATATCAGTTTTGGGTATCCGCGCTCGGATACCTGCAGCATTTGCGACGAATTCAGCGCTAAAATTAAGTCTCTTAATTCTAGACTTACACAAAATTTAAGTAAGGAAGTAAAAGATGAAATAAATCTTGAAATACATAACCTTACAGTGCAGAACACAATCCACAAGAAAAAGGCGGAAGTGTTTTACAGTAGGAAGAGAGATGCCCGAAAACGAAGCAGAAAACTGCAGGATACAGAAGCAATCTCCATGGATTTCCAAAAAAATCTACCAGTTTCCAATATGTCAACCAACGACGTTTACACAAACGTCAGTTATCTTTTTATTCATTCAACATTCATAGATTATCAGATAATGACTCTGTATTTTATACCTATTCTGAAGAAATTGCAAATAAGGGAGCCAATGAGGTCTGCTCATTTTTGGATGATTATGTAACCCATCACCTTCCAAGAAACGTTCGGCACTTATATATTTTTTGCGATTCCTGTGGTGGACAGAACAAGAATTTCACAACATTTCGATATCTTCACTATTTGGTCCACGAAAGCAAGAGATTTGATACAATTAAAGTAGTATTTCCTATTAGGGGACATTCCTACATGGAGTGCGATAAAAATATGGGTTTAATCAACTGCAAAACCAGAACTGAGTTACCAGAAGACTGGGTTCAAGTATTTATGTATGCAAGAGCCAAGCCATCACCATTCAAAGTTGAGCAAGTTGACAGCACCACTGTGAGAGACTGGAAGAGTTTTTTGGATCCCTTATACATAAAGAAATGTCCCTTTTTATCTAGGTCTGTAAGAGAAATGGAAGTTATCGCAGAACATCCAAGGATGATACTGCACCGTGAAAGTTATAATGGAAGTTGGATTACCTCCATCGTTACTAAGCCCAACTCCAAACAGATTCGAAGACGTCCATTACCAGAAACTGAATTCTATTATCCACCAAGAGCTTATATTGGTGAGTTTCAATGATTAGGCTACTTTGAAGAAAAAATGTGATTTGATTTTTACAGGTAAAATACCCATAACGAGAGAGAAGTACCAGAATTTGCAAGAACTTAAAAAATTTTGTGACGAAAAGACACACTCTTTTTATGAAAACCTACCATTCCTCCCAAACAAGAAAAAAACTGGTGGTGTGAAGAAAAATAGATCCTGATCCTTCAAAGTTACATGTTGTGGTCGGATTTAGTTCGTTCTTTCCCTGTTTCCGTTGTAGTTACAACTTTTTTTGATTACAATGCTATATATACATCATGAAAAGGCGTTTTCTTTCAAATTACAATATGAAACATATATTTTTTAATAGTTTGTACAATACAACATAGTTATAAAACTCAGAGTGAAGTAATTATTCGGTTTCAAACTTTAAAATAGAGATTACTGCCCTTTATGATGAAATGACTTTGCACGTTTTTTCCCTGTATTCTTCAAATGTTAAAGTAATGATATGGAGACTGTGGTTAAATACAATCAAATAACGAAAATATTCCCAAAAAACCACAACAATATTTAAAAAATACTAAATACGTATTTCGGCAACTATGTTGCCATCCTCAGTAGCCCTGAAAAAGTAAAATATGATTAGCTGACTCTTCGGTATCTTTCTAGATATTCTCCTGAAATTACCGGTGAGAGTCACTCTTACCGGTCTTACTAGATATTCTCCTGAAATCACCGGTAAGAGTGACTCTTACCGGTAATTTCAGGAGAATATCTAGAAAGATACCGAAGAGTCAGCTAATCATATTTTACTTTTTCAGGGCTACTGAGGATGGCAACATAGTTGCCGAAATACGTATTTAGTGTTTTTTAAGTAACCATAGTAAATGTGTTTAAGAAATTGTGTTTCCATAGTAATGTGTTCAATAAACTGTGTTGCCATAGTAATGTGTTTAATATTTTGAATAACTCACAGATCATGAATGTGTGATCATTTAGCATGGTACATATCTGTACGCTGAATGCCATTTTAGTCATAATTTTCATCAATATCGATAATAATTCGAACAGAAATTCGTGTAATCCAGTCTAAAAGTGGAGTTTGATTCTCAGTATGGGAATAAATCACAAAGTCGCCTCCACTCGTTTATAACTTTTAAGGCAAGAAAATAACAAAACAGTGAGGTGTGAGGTGAAAAACATTACTGTACCCAGATCAACAAGAGACCTAGATGAGTTGTACGCGCATATTCACATTGCCTAGGGTGAGCCGAACATAACCATGTTTATTTTCTTCACTCATAATAAACATCGAATATACGTTGCCAAAACGAGGATATTTCATCGAACTGACAGGCATTCACTGAATACTATCATACAGTGAGAACATAAAGTCCGGGCACCCCAACTTCCGAACCGTTCGGTATATTGCGATAAAATTTGGGTCATGTTTATGAGACATAGAACTAACTCTACATTTTGTATGGAAAATGACAATGGTGAAATTCAAAATGGTTACCAGGCGTCATTTTTGACTTTTTTTTTACGGAAGTGGGGGTCGAGTGGTACCTCGTTTTCAAGAACTCTCTACACTCAATTTAAATCCCAAGTTTTTGAAAAATTATATCGAACCGTTTCAAAATGGCGTCTCATCAAAATGCACAGTATGAGATGATTCGCTTTATTTTTTTTTCACAGTCATGACCATTTTTGACAATAAAATGTCACTAATCAACGAATTGATCATAAAAATGATTGTTACCTTTATCTAGTGCAAAAAAAGGTTCACCTCGATTACACTTTTCGTATAAAAAAAACTCATTTTAATAGGACGTCATTTTGAAACAGTTCAATATAATCTTTTGAAACCTAAGGATTGAATTTGAGTGTAGAGAGTTCTTCAAAACGAGGTACCACTCGATACCCCTTTCCATTTAAAAAAAAATAATCAAAAATGGCCTGTTTATTTATTTTATTTATTTATTAGTAGACCGCCAGACAGGTAGATATATACCCAATGATGAGGCGGCATAATTACAGGTACATAACAAAAATTAAATCAATTCATCCAGTAACAAACTATAAATTATTAATCGTAATCAAATTAATCTAACCTTAATAAATTTCACAAGAAAATGCAATATAATGAAAAATATCTATATATATATTTATATAAGAGAAATGTGGAAAATGTACCCTGAAAAATGTACACAGAGAAAAAGAAAATAGAAATTTCAACTATTTATTGTAAATTCTGTTGTAACAAAGTCACTCACCCAGTATATGGAACTATCACTTACTAGCGTACGGATGTTTTGCCACGCCATTTTTTTGCGATGTTCAGCGAGATCCTCACTCTGAACGTTCTTACTTCAATCCATTCGGTTTTCGAATTGAGTATTTGTCGATATTACTAAGCCTGTGGTTCAATGTACCTAACCTATTTTGTGAAATATTTTTGTGGCATATTATACCTGCTTTGTAGGTGAGTTATTTTCTTATATTACATGATAACCTTCCCCCCCCCAAGTTTTGCGCTCATTTGACACCTCGTATATGTTTGTAGTATCCTCAAAAAGCACCATTAAAACATCTCCCCTGGACGAAGTTTTTTTTCTCTGACTCGGCCCACGTATTCCTGAGATCCGGCGCATAAAAGAACCTTTTTGTCACAACTTGGCTACCCAACTAAGGGCGAGTTCTGAGAATTAATCCCCGGAACAGGGATGCAGAGAACATCTTTGTCAGATCAGTGTCGAAACAAATCTAGCCCACCTTTGACACGAAATATGATGAGAAGAAATATGGAGAACACACTGGGAGATGGCCGCAATACATCATTAAATACAACAGCAGCTGCAGCTTCGGGAAACTCACCAAGTCATGTTCCAGAAAGTTTCACGGGAAATCGAACTGCAGAGAATACGGGGGCGATTTCAAAAGCTCAACAAGCTTCATCAAATCTGACCTAGCGGCTCATGGAGTTCCTCCAATACCGCCCTACCCTTCCCCAGCAGGTACTCCAGTATCATCATATTTACAAGGTAGGAACGTTCCAATTTTTTACAACAATCAGCAGAATTACTTCAGATGTCCACCCACAATGTCTGTGCCACCCCCCACATACTGTCAAGTTCAACAATCTCAAAACCAGGATTTCAATAGAATTATCGAGGAAACTGTTAGACGAACTGTTACGCAGGCACTTAGCTCAACACAGTCAAATAATACGCGACAACCTCTTCCCAATCCAGGATTGGCAAACTTTGAAAGTCATAGGAATAATAATGAAAATATGTATAGAGAGTAGAGATAATTGGCCGATTATAGGGCCTCTAAAGGTCATTTGAAGGGTAATTGTCGCAATTACAATTCTAATTGTCGCAATTACAATCCTAATTACCGAAGGAGGTATGAAGAATCGGCCAAGGTCACGGTATTTGTTTCAATTGTAATTACCAGAGAGGTGTAATGACCTTGAAGTACAAGTTGCATTACACTTCAGGTACATAGAGTATGTAGGTACTTGATATTTGACCTTGAACGTAATTGCTGTATTTTTAATGACATTATTTATGGAGTGGGAACCATAAGTGAACCGTCATGATGTATAATATTCATACATTCAATTACATTACATCATCATACTTGCATGTATTGTTGAACCGGTATTTAACAGTCGTAATGTAGAGTGTAGCGCTGTTGGAGCATACACATCTCATCCATCCGAGTCGAGGTGCTCGACTAACTCGAGGGTGATGGGTGAACGTGTTGCGAGATCATTTAGAGTGGGGGTGCTTTTACAATGCATGAATCCCCTCCTATGAAATCCCCTCCTCAATTCACATAAATAGGGAGACTTTCCTGAATCGAAGTTTATTTCAAAGTCTCTCTTGGTAGTGATACATTTGAGAGAGTCATGTACGAGTGTGTTGGATGTCATAAAATTTTTACGCGTCGTGACAATTTGCGAAGACATGAGAGAACTTCTTGTTTAGCTGAGGCCAGCGGCTCATCATCACCTCCCAAACGACAGAAGTTGGATTTGCAGCAATCAACGTCGAATATGGAATTGTGTAATTGTTGCAACATCATGGTGCTCAAAGATAACATGAATAATCATAGAAGAACACTGAACCATAGAACAAATTCGTGTGTTCAATTATCTAGAGGAGTGAAAATTATTCAAAGCGCTTTCAAATGTAGAATAATAAGCTATAGAGTGGATTCCGATGATGAAACTTTGGATTACAAAATCTTCTTCAACGATATACGACAGAGAGTGATTGCATTACTTGAGAATGTCTTAGAGATGCATACTATTTTCAAAGTTAACATGGAAGTGTTTGGTCGATATATCCAACAAACTCAAGATTTGACCGATATCAAATCATTCAATACTCCGAACCATGTTGTCACTCGCTCTAGTGACTTGGGAATCATATTAGACATGTTCAAGGATATTATGATGAGTCAAGCAACTGAGTTCGAAGAGAGAGATTCTGGTGAGTTGAATTTTCAATTTTTTTCATGGAGATCATGATTTTAATCGAAAATTATCTTGTAGGTTGGGCTTTGGAGAAAATATTATTCTTGGAAGTGAACATCAATAAATACAATCCGCTCAGAGGATGTTCCTACATCAAACTACCACAGTTCATTGAGAAGAAGAAGGCCGTGATAAATATTGCCAATCAAGACCAATATTGCTTCGCTTGGGCTGTAACTTCTGCATTGTTTCCTGCTTTGAATAGAGTCAACAGTGTGTCATCATATCCATATTTCTCCACAGTATTGAATTTGGAAGGTATGGAATTCCCCATTAAATTGCGTGATATACCCAAATTTGAGGCTCTGAATGACTGTTCCATCAATGTATACGGTCTAGAGAAAATGTATGAAGAAGATAAGTTGAAATATGAAATTGTCGGACCTCTTCATTATTCAGGAAAAAGTTACAGTAAACATATCAATTTATTGTTCTTGACAGATGACGACGGTAATAGTCATTACTGTTGGATAAAAGACCTATCAAGATTAGTTTCCAGTCAGATTTCTTCTCATGGACATAAATATTATTTTTGTGATGGTTGTTTGATATACTTCGAGAATGAGAGATCCTTGTTGCAACATCAGTCACATGATTGTAATCATATTTATACTTCAATGCCTACGATAGACCCGATTCTGGATAAGTTTGGGAAAACGATGCCGGGAAATATATTAAAATTTCAGAATTCTGAGAAGCAGTTACGTGTTCCATTTGTTGTTTATGCTGATTTCGAATCAATTCTCAAACCAGTTATTACGTGCCAACCAGATGCGAACTCTTCATTCACAAATAAAACTTATAGACACCATCCATATTCATTTGCGTATCTGGTGAAATGTTCATTCGATGATTCACTCACTAAGTTTGTTACATATAGAGGTAAGAATGCTGCGGAATTATTCGTTTCGGAACTTGAGAATGATTTGACTGAGATCTATGATAAATACTTGAAACGCGTTGTTCCAATGCATAAATTGACTATTGAGGGGAAACTAGAATTTGACGATGCTTCTATTTGTAATATTTGTGAAAGTCCATTCGAAATTGGTGATGTGAAGGTCAATGATCATTGTCACCTTACTGGAAAAAAAAGATATGGTGCTGCCCACTCAAAATGTAATTTAAATTTCAAAATTCCTTATGTTATTCCAATAATTTTTCACAACCTGAGCGGATATGACTGTCATCTCTTCATCAAAGAATTATTTAATAGTGGTGATAAGGTGGAAGTGATTCCTCAAACAAAAGAAAGATATATTTCTTTCACTAAATATTTATTAGTCGATAACTATACCAATAAAGATGGTCAACACAAAAATGTATTCTTGAAGTTAAGATTCATAGATAGTTTCAGATTCATGTCAGCATCATTACAAAATTTAGGTGCGAATTTGAAAGATGATCAATTTTCTGTGACACGTAAATATTTTCCAGATAATGATAAATTCAATATTATGAGAAAAAAAGGGATTTTTCCATATAGTTTTGTTAACGATTTGAGTAAACTCGATTATGTCGATTTACCATCAAAAGACGATTTCTTTGACAACTTGAATGAACGGCATATAACAAATGAAGAATATGAATTAGCTAAATCAGTTTGGAATGTATTCAATTGCCATACACTAGGTGATTACTCAGATGTTTATTTGAAGGCTGATGTGTTACTTTTATGCGACATATTTGAAAATTTTCGAAACATATCTATGGATACTTATAAGTTAGACCCTGCGCAATATTACACTGCCCCTGGTTTATCATGGGATGCAATGTTGAGATATACTAGAGTAGAGTTGGAGTTATTAACAGACATTAACATGTTGAATTCCTTTAAAAAAGGAATACGGGGCGGAATAAGTCAATGTAGTGATAGAAGACATAAAGCTAACAATCAGTTCTTACCAAATTTTCAACCAGAAGAACCAAAATCCTTCATAATGTATCTAGATGCTACGAATCTTTACGGACACAGTATGAGTCAATCATTACCAACAGATAATTTCCGATGGTTGTCTACTAGTGAAATATCTGAATTTGACATAGAGAGTATTCCCAATGAGAGCTCTGAAGGTTATGTACTAGAAGTTGATATTCAATATCCCGAAAAATTGCACGATCTACATTCAGACTTACCTTTCCTTGTAGAATCGATGATTGCGCCAGGGTCGAGATCAAAAATCCCAAAACTTATACCTAATTTGAATAACAAGGAAAGATATATTGTTCATTACAAAAATTTGAAGCAGGCAATAGATAATGGTTTACTCTTAACAAGAATACATAGAATACTACAATTCAATCAGTCACCATGGCTCAAGAAATACATAGATCTCAATACCGAAATGAGAAATAAAGCTGAAAGTAAATTTGAAAAAGATCAATATAAACTCATGAATAATGCTGTTTATGGAAAGACGATGGAGAATGTCGATAATAGGCGTGACATAAAACTGTTGACACACTGGGAGAATATTCGAAGAACCTTAGGAGCCGGTGCTTTCATTGCACGACCAAATTTCAAGACAGCATCAATTTTCAATGAAAATTTTGTAGCAATTCATATGGGTAAAGTAAAAGTTAATTATAATAAACCACTATATTTAGGATTCTGCATTTTGGAACTATCTAAAACAGTAATATATGATTTTTTTTATGATTGTATAAAAAGAGAATTTGGTCGAAATGCATCCTTATTATATACCGACACGGATTCTCTCATTCTCAAAGTCCAAACAGATAACTTTTATAATTTCATCGAGAGTCACTCTGATCGTTTTGATACTTCAAATTATAAAGTGGGCAATAGCTTTGGAATATCAGTAGGAAAGTCAGTGTTAGGTAAAATGAAGGACGAATTTCCTTCTGATCCAATAATGCAATTTTACGGAACTGGTGCTAAAGCTTATTATGTCCAATCATTGAGGAATGAACTGAAAAAAGCAAAAGGTGTCAAAAAATCAGTCATAGATAGAGAAATACATTTTTCTGACTATAAGCGAATAGTTGAAAGAGGTGGTTTGATTTTCAGGAAAATGAATTCATTCATCAGTGTCCTTCATGATATGTTTACTGTGTGTAGGAACAAAGTTGCTTTATCCTATCATGATGATAAAAGATTTTTGATTCCAAATACAACTAAAACTCTACCGTGGGGACATTATGAAATCATCCATTATCAACCTGACCGAACATTACAGGAGACTCTGTATCAGAATGCAAAACTAGACATTCTTTTGAACCTTCTACAGAAGGAGTGTGAATAATTGAATATGTGAATTAATTCATATGTATTTTATTTGTATATCTACCATGTTATAATGTTACTTTCCTTTAACAGTTGTGAACTTCTATGAGAAAATAAATATCATTTGTTAACATTGTTATGCTTTTTCATGTGACTATACCCCTATACATATAATATCTCGAAAGAAAAATATTCGAGCTTGGTTTGTGTGACTATAGGTATAATTTTGGTCCGCTGTTGGAGAGCAGGTAGAAGGAATGTGGCCCTTGAAAAAATATTCGATAACATTGTGTGTATCTTCGGGACATAGCGCTCACAGGCAGGTATAAAGAATGCAAACATCTGCCGAACATTTGTTGTCGAAAGAAAGCGGGTGTGATCTTGAGCATCGAGTTCGAGAGAGAGGATGATAGACGCGCACGGTGTTTGAGAGAGACGGTGATAGACGCGCACGGCTTGGAATTCGGTGAGGAGAGGGAGAAGTGACGCTTCTTTGTCGATCTTCGAAGAACGCAGATTCAGTCTTAGCTATTCTTTAGTCCGAGACACCACGCGTATTCGCTGTAATCGCTATTTTCTGTTTTTCGTGAGTTTTAATACAAAAATCTTAACAATCATGTCTGTTTGGAATGTGTCAAACGACAAGGCTGCCGAGGAAGCGTACTGGGCGAACTTCAACATTGAGGATTGGCCGCTATTCCCCGAGTTGTGTCTCGCTGACGCCAAGAAAACGGGCCTGATGGATCCGGTACCGGCGCCGATATCGCCGATGCCGATGTCGCCCGTACCGGAGGAAATCGTAGTGGCAGAAGTGATAGAGCCATATGTTCCATTACCAGTACGCGAGGAACCAGTACGCGAGGAGGAAGTGGTCGAGCCCTACGTCCCGATGCCAATAACCAGGAATAAGGGACCGAATAAATTTCCTAAACAATCCAAGAAGACGCTTCCGAAGTTCGAGCCGTATGCATCCAAGAAGACGCTTCCAACATTCGAGTCGCATGCGGACGATATGGCCGACTTCATGACGCCGAAGCTAGTGCCAGCGAAGCGTCGGGGAAGGAAGAGGCCATGCGTGAATATCATTTCCGATGTGGTTTTGAAAAAAGCAGACACGCAAGAACCATCAGGAAGTGGAAAAAATAAATGGAAACCGATCCCAACATCATCACCCCCGGCTACGACATCCACGATTTCTGCTCCGATCGTGATTGCGGCTCCTCTACCTACACCGGCCAAATTCAAAAGATCATCGGAGCTGTTGAAATCCCGTGTAGTGACCGCATCAACCATTGCCCCTGTCAACGATGACGAAGACGAGATCCCAGCCACTCAAGAGGCGAATCAAGACCTGTATCATAAAATGAAGCAGTATGTTGAGGAATTAAAGCTGAGGATAAAAGCCGCCGTTCGGACACAGGAGAAGGCCATGGAAGACACTGAAGCAAAACGTCGAGAGAAACATGCAGCAGCCCACATAAAAAACAAAAATCGGCACCCGAAGGCGCCGTAGGCCTCCCCCCCCCCCCTCTTTCCTGCCCCCCCCCGCCCTATCCCCCCTCTTCCATATAAAACAAAAAAAAAAAAGAAATGCATAATATCATTTTTGGTGAGAAATCATTACATTGCGTATATTCATGAGTAACTTGACCATAATGATTATTAAAATCTCAATTAGTGTATTTATTCGGAAAAATTAAATCTCGTATCAATCACGAGCGTTACTGGATGATAATACCCATCGGGCGACATTCATCCTTTGAGCCAATGTCTCAAAGTCCCTCTTATTATCATGAACTACAAGCGAATAATGTATCAGGTGGATATATTTCCAATAATAATCAATATATAATCATAATAAAAAAAATTATTCTCAGTTATTATACATAAAATAAATACCATAACTAGAACTAGAAATATATATAACATCAACTAACATTAACTTAACTAATCACATTTAATGTCTCTTTCCGAAATTTTGATTGTTCAACACATGGTTCTGCAATCTGGGGGATATCTCTCCATCTCTTGGTTCCCGAAGCCCATCCAGCAAGTCCCACCAATCAGATACGTTTTCCTGTAAGAAATAAAATACCAATTATATGGATTGTTCCACTTATGATTCAACAAATTTCTTACCCAAGCGTCGTTTGAATGCCAATGACTTTGATCGGGAAGGTCACGATTGTTTTGGTCATGACCCTCTGCAACGATCACCGTGTGCACACTGTCTGTCGAGTCGCAAGGTCCTGGAGACTCGTCTCGAGGAATTGTTGGTCGACGACGACGGCATTCAAAAGGGCTATCCGGGCTGTCTGGTCTTGTCGTTGCAGCCCTTCGTGATGGTCTTGGTCTTCTTGTTGATTGGTCGTGGTTGGTGGACTGGTCTGCTTCACGTCTTGATTCCATTTCGACTCTTGATTCTAGTTTTTCACACTAACTGACTGAGGAGGAGTTCTTCTATTTATATACAGAAGATATCGGTAGTGGGGAATGGAGAAGAGGTGGAAGTGGTGGGAGAATAGAGAGGTTATAGGGAAGTATGTTGATTCGATTGGTGTCGTTACTTCTTCCATCCATTATTTAAACTCTTGATGTCATTCATATTGTCATTCAATTTTTTCTCGAATGTGTCTCCTATTTGTTTCAACTTATTATTTATTCGAACCATCATCTCCGTGTTCTGTTTTTCAAAAAGCACTACAGCATGTCTCATTACTGATGAAATCGCGGCTTGAAGTGCTTGTAAGACTGCTTCTTTCGCTTCATTGATCTGTTCCTTCAAAACATGTAATTGAACACAATCTGTATCATCCAGCGATTCACCCACATTTTTCAATCTTTTTCCTAGCATGTTATAATTCCCATCAGAATCAAGAACGAAACCAATTCCCTGTGGGCCGCGTGAAGAACCCCTGTTTTTTTTGCGTCCGAACTTATCAATCGTATTATTCATCTTTCCACGTTGAAGTCAAAGGTAAGAATGATTGTCCTTTTCGAATGCAACTGAATAATAATCAACTCAATATGTAGCGACATATTCATTTATGGGTTACTCAGTAATAATAACAATGATAATCATAATAAAGATATTTATTCAGGAAATATAGTATGAATACATGTATATAACTATAAAAATATGACTATGAATATCGCAAGGCAATAAGTGTAAAAACACTTGTTTCGCATGATAATATAATATATCTTAATATTAAAATTGAAACAAAAATAACACATATTAGCGAATATTAAACATTGAAACAAATATTACAAATACAACCAAACACATTCACAATTATACTAAGAATTATACTTAAAATTAGATTTACTCTTAAATTCTAAAATATATTTACAATTACAATATCTTACAGTTTATCTTAAAATTACATTTACTCTTAAATTCTAAAATATATTTACAATTACAATATCTTACAGTTTATCGTAAAATTACATTTACTCTTGAATTCTAAAATATATTTACAATTACAATATCTTACAGTTTATACATTATTCCTTATTTTCTAACCCACTTCCACTTCATTGTCATTGTCATTGTCACTATCGTCACTATCGTCACTATCATCACTCACAATGTCACTGTTGCTGTCGCTGTTTTGTCTGTCGATGAACGCGGGAGTACTGTTGCATATGATGCACACATCCACCAACTTGATGATGAAGAGGCGGTTTCCACATGCCCAACAGCATTGGTGATGTGGAAATCCTGCGCGATTGGTGGAATAGTGTGTATCGATATGCCTATATTCCCCTCCGCGAGACCTCGGCATGTAGTTCCCGAAACACTAGTAGCATAAATGGTAAAAACCATTCACCGTGTGGATCCGTACAGACGACGATGTTATACAAAATAACATCGCCGAGTGCTCACTGGTATATGCTACTTCGATCTTCCGGGAGTTGTGGCGCATTTCCTCCACAATATTCATTGCGCCCTCTACATGCCCTTCATCGACATAATCAGGAACAACGGCGACCTAAAATATAATTATAAGTTAGTATATATGAAAAACTGTAGATATGATCAGATGGATAAAATAATGATTGGTCATTACTCACAGCAACTTCTTCTATTCCTTCATCTTCTTCTCCATCTCCTTCAATCACGGCATCAACATTAACTTCATCCTGAAATATAAAAGTATGTTATACTGAGTATGTACGATTAGATGAGATACAACAAATATTGATTGGTCATTACTCACAGCAACTTCTTCTATTCCTTCATCTTCTTCTCCATCTTGAATCACGGCATCAATATCAACTTCATCCTAAAATATAAAAGTATGTTATACTGAGTATGTACGATTAGATGCAACAAACAATGATTGGTCATTACTCACAGCAATTCCTTCAATACCTCCATTATCCTGTCCATTCACTGGAATCTCCAAATTCTGAAATTGAAACATTGTAATAAGTACATTGTACGCAAATTATTCTCAAAAGTGTTACTTACATTCAATTGCTGATTATTCAGATCAATGCTCTCAAGAAATTCCAACTTTGCGGTTATAGCCTCCATCGTAAGTATATTATCGTATCTTCACTGTTCAAAATACTTGAAGTGAATGATACAAATACACTCCTCATCGCCTTTTATATATTTTGAGAGGTGGGGAGGAGTGTGACGTCATATTAGGTGGGGAGGAGTGTGACGTCATATTAGCGCCTATAAGGAGAGGAGGAGTTAACTTCAAGTTTCAGTATCAGTTCCACAGTATCACTGAACACTACCTACTGCTACTGAAGATGCCGTTTCCGAAGTCTTGGGATTCGAAGCCTAAAATTGCAGCTTTTCCATTTAGAATTGATGACTATGTCATGTGCTTCAATTGCAATGGAGCTCATTCTAAAGAAGAAATGAATCCATCAACAGGATTATGTAGAGTGTGTGTATATGAAAATCGCCCACCTTGGGTAATACCAGAACCGATTTTGGAGGAAACAAGTGGCCCAAGATGTTCGAAATGTAAAGCGAAAGCACTGGAGAATTCGAATTTTGGAATCTACAGAGATGTCTGCAAGTGTTGCATGAAAGATGATCACCCATTGAAGCAACGCTGTATGTCCTGCAATAATTACAGGAATGATTGTTTCAATGGAATGTGTAGTTCATGCACATCTGAATTATTCCTTTGTGAAAGTGTTGGACACTTTTTCTTAAATGGTAATCACCACTTCAAAACATGCTGGTGTTTGAATTTTGAGAAACAAACTCTGAGGAAGGATTGCGGTATCATTGCATGCAGCCCATACACAACAGGCAGAAGAGTTGACCCATTTCGAGCATTAGAGCAGCAGTCTTCGAGTGATGAGGATTAACGTGTTTGAACTTATTTTGTTGTTTTGTTAGGATAAGTGTTAAGCAATTACAAGCATCATTATCATAGTTTATTCATGTAAAATAAATACATCTATATAAGTTATCATATTTGTATTATTCAATTTTATATATTTCAGATGATATCTCTTGCTTTAATCCAGGAATTGTGCTCATCTGAATATCCCAACCATTTAACGAATATTTTGTTATTTTCTTCATCGTGCTCCAGGATTCTCTCGATCAAGTATACATTAGGATTTTTTGTTCTCAGTATTTCCTTCCCGTAAAAACCTCCTTTTATTGGATTCCCTTTCATGTCTTCGAGTAGATATGTAGTAGGATTAGATCTCTTCACTTTATTTATTTTGAAGAGTTCTGTAGAAAAATTCGCTGTGAATCCTTTTTCGAAAACGCCTTTATATTTACTTATCCGGACGATTTCACCTTTTTTGAACTTTGGTTTTGGAGCCAGTTTCGGATTACTATACACTTTCAAATATGTTGTAGGAGTAACATCTATAGGTCTCATTCCAGTAGTACGATGTTTCCTATGATTATATTCATGGATCAGTTGGGGTAATTTCTCTAACCATGCATATTCACCCAGAGCTGTAAATTCTTTATATATCCAATTCTTCAGAGTCCTGATGACTCGCTCAACAATGGCAGCTTTTTTAGTACTATATGTAGAATAGTGATTTATTCCATAGGTTGTCATCAATTTTGTGAATGATTTATTATAAAATTCTGTTCCAGCATCACTTTGAATATGTTTTGGTGAGTAGTTTGCCTCTTCCAATATCTTTCTCATAGCTTCACTAACCACCTTGCCTGTTTTATCTTTGATCGGTTCAGTCCAAAGATACTTAGAGTAGCAATCAATAACAAAAAGAATATATCTATATCCATCGTTTTCTTCAGCATATGGTTGCATTTCAGCAAGATCGATTTGCCATAAGTCTCCGAATCCTTTGATTATAGTTCTTCTCCTTTCAAAGTTTCGACGAGCTGATGTATGTAGTTCATTTGCAATTTGTCTCTTAATATTATCATTGTCTATTTTTATTGTTGTTTTTTTGGAGTTACGATGAGTTGTTGTGTGTAGTTTTTTCACAGTTTGTCTCTTGGCAGTTTGTCTCTTAGCACCATTCTTCATTTTCATCTGGCTGAATTTGACCATCCCCCATAGATTGTGAATGCAACTGACGAATTTAGCTTCAATTTCTCCTGATATAGTCAAATGTACTTTATGAATTTCAAAACACAATACCCTCTTCACGTAGCTCTTCTATTATAGATATTATTTCATTATCATGTCCTGTATGTCCAGCCATTTTAGAACTCCATAATAATCTTAGTCGATCCACTAGTTCTTTGGCTATATTCCAATATACATATTCGTTTTTAGAGGAAGTGAAATATTTTTTTGAAAAAGACTGATCCATTTTCCCACCTTTTTTCCTCATTCCGTAAGGGGTACGGACTGATGGTTTAATGAATTCATGATATTTTTTCGAATTTGTTGTATTCAGCCCTTGTCTTATATCATAATTCTTATATGGTGCTCGTGTCAATTCCATTATGGCAGCAAATGATTTCCTATTTCCATCTCTAATATTTTCTGGAGATTGTTTGAGGAAAATCATATCATATAACTGAGAATCGGCTGAAAATTGTTTCCTTTTTTTACCCATTTGAATTGAAATTTTTCCAATAGGAAAACTCACTACAGCTTTACCAATCTTCAGTTGTTTTGTTGTGGCATCCACATGAACTCCAAATGTCTTATCATAGCGTGAGTCCCCAAATATCAAATGTTGTATGTGATTATTAGCAATTTGATTCTCCTCTTCAATAGTTTGTATGATAGTATCGTCATTCATTGAAGACATCGTTGACGAAGGCGGTGTATCCATGATATATGACTCTCTGGGGTTAGGTAACACATCAGTTTTCAAAGGAGGTGAATACACTTGGTTGATGTCATTTCTACCCTCATCTCTTGGTGTACTCGCAGATAACGGGGTAGAGGGTATATTATCTGAGATGGAGACACTCGTTTTCGCTACAGACGGCAAATTATGAATTTTTGGCTTCGCCATTGTTGCAGCAGATATTACATTCAGCGGTTTCGTTATTGGTTCATATATTTTTTCAAGAGACATCAAGTTCTCGGTGCGACTACTTTTTATGGTATTGAATTTCCTTCTAACAGTGTCCGTCGCTTCGATCAATTGACGTTTCAGATTGATATCACTTTCAGATTTTCCATTCATTCTGATAATAATTATTGCTCTTACTTTTCCAGTACGTGCAACTTCCGTGGCGTCTGAGAATCGATTGATTAATCCCTCTACAGTTTCAAGGATATATAAAGCTGTCAAATCCTTTTCTATAACGACCATCGCATATCTCACTGTCTTTATCGACTACGAGGAAGCCGTGTTTATCTCTCCAACATTCTACACACATATCTTGAAATTCTTTGAAAGTTACATCTGGCGATACGTGATCAGAATGAATGTGATGTAAATTGGTCGCATCCTGCTTGAACATAACTATGAAATTGGAATTGTCACGGATCAATTGTTTTGGAATTCTTGAATATGTTTGCGCTAAATAGAAACAGTCCACATGCTTATGACGACCCATACTGAAATATGATCTGATGACATCTTGATTTTCACTAATCACATCATCGAAAATGAATATAGAATCTGGTTTAGCTTCTGACGGATCCATCACCTCGATATTATTACTGAATGTATGAAATCCTAGTCCTCTTATTGGTTGTAGTACATCTTGTAGATATTTATACTTTGGTTGATTCAACGACTTGGAGTACAAATATACGTTTGCAAAGCGTAGACCATGAGGGTGAGTTAACAAAGATATCATCACATTAGTTTTGCCGCAATTAGAAGGACCGATGATGAGGCCTCGGACTGTAGAAGGTAATAAATCCCCATGTCTCGATTGGTTCTCTCTTCCATTCCCATATCCAATTTTATTATCCCAATTGTCTACAACAAAGTGCTCTTTTTGTTTAACAATGCGCATCGTTTGACAGTTGAATGATATATAAAGACCAATACCAAGGGACCTTCTCATTTATATAATGATAGTTGAACGGTGCAGACGCAAAACATCAACTAAGAAAATTAAAATTGGTGAAGGTTTCGTTAATACCCTAATCAACAAACTTCCATTCGAATTACATATACCTGGTGGTTATCAGTATTGTGGTCCTGGAACAAAATTGCAGAAGCGATTAGCTAGAGGAGATCCAGGAATAAATCAGTTGGATATCGCTTGTAAGAAACACGATATTGCTTATTCTCAAAATCATAGTGACCTAGATGCTAGGCATAAAGCTGACGAACAATTAGAGTTAGCTGCGTGGGAGAGAGTGAAGTCAAGAGACGCGAGCGCAGGAGAAAAAAGTGCAGCTTGGTTGGTAACTAATATAATGAAAGGGAAACGTCGTTTTGGTATGGGTTGTCGTATGACTCGAAAGATAGCTTTTGGATCAGGAATAGTTCACAAAGTTCGAGGAGATCTTCGTCTAGCAGGTAGAAATCAGAAGATTGGAACAAATATGAAAAATGTGACGAATATTGCTCTAGCAGCTGCACGAAAATATTTGAAAGTTGCAGGAGGGAAGAAGAATATTCGAACTCCGCGCATAATTCCGATCCCTAAGGTTGGTGGAATACTACCTCTCATACCAATATTCGCAGGATTATCTGCTTTAGGAAGTATTGCAGGAGCAGCTGCAGGGATTACGAAGGCTGTTCAGTCAGCGAAATCAAGTAGAGAACAACTTATTGAAGCGAATCGTCACAATAGAAACATGGAGGCCATTGCAATTGGCAAAAGTGGTAAAGGTGTTTATTTGAAACCCTATAGAAAAGGATTAGGTATCTTCTTGAAATCATCGAATCCAAAAAACTGATAGACTCCCTACCTCGAAGACCTTTAAGCAATATTGATATTGAAAATTTTGCACAAGAGATAAAGCTTCCCAATTTTCGAGGTGTATTCATGCGTGACAATTTACCTACTTCTGGCCCACTTCGCAACGAATCAGCCATCATAAATCTTGATACAATTCAAGGTCCTGGCACTCACTGGGTTGCATATAAAAAACGTGGTAGGGTGATCGAATACTTTGACAGTTATGGTGATTTACCCCCTCCAAAAGAATTGATTCGATATTTTCATAGTGGTCCAACAACAGAATATAAAATACTATACAATTATGATCGACAACAGAAATACAACACAGTCTGGTGTTTTTTTTTTTTTTTTTTTTTTTTTTTTTTATCGCTTGAAGCGCACGAAAGGGAATCCCTATAATGTTCAAAGAACATCGTGCGTTCCTAGGGAGGATAGGGACAGGAGGTAGGTATTGGAATTTTTTTTGAACTTTTGGAGATTATATGTTGTTGGGAATACTTCAACAGGCAATGAATTCCAGAGCCTAGCCGTTCTATGGATGAAGGAGTCTTGATAAAGTGCTGTTCGACATCTTTCGAGGTTGACAACGAAAGGATGTGCTGACTGGGCTTGTCTAGTTCGTCTGATTGGTATTGCTAGTGAAGGGATGATAGCAGAGATTTCCGAAGAACATTTCCCGTGGAAGTATCGATAAAAAAGTGAAAGGTCGCCGACCTTTCTACGGTGTTCCAATGATGTCAAAGAGTGAGTAAGTGTGGCGTCACCCACCAGGCGAATGGCTCCTCTCTGGATGGAATCTAAGAGCATCAGCGTATGTTTTGGTGCTGAACCCCATATGTGGGAACAGTATTCTAGAACAGGCCGTATCTGCGCTTTGTAGATCATGAGAAGCTGTTGAGGTGTAAAGTAGCTTTTCGCACGGAACAAGAATCCGAGTTTTTGTGAAGCAGCTTTTGCGATGGATCTGACATGATTATCCCATGAAAGAGTGTTGCTGATGGAAATACCGAGCATAGATATGGTGGGCTTGGTGGGGATGGTGGAGCCAGACATTACAATATCGGGCATACTGAGTTCCGCCTTTCTAGAGAAAATGCAGGCTTGAGTTTTGGTGGCGTTGAATTCAACTAGGTTGTTTGTTCCCCAGGCTGTGATTTCAGCAAGATCTTTATTGACAGCATTGACCTGCCTGCGCCGTGAGTTCTTAGTTTCCTGGGAAGAAATGGGAATTCTGGAAGAGAACGCAGTATGGAGGGTACTATCATCTGCAAAGCTGTGGATGGGGCAAGTTGTTACTCCCAACAGATCATTGATATGAAGCAGGAATAATGTTGGTGCCAAAATTGATCCTTGTGGAACGCCGGAATTGATGCTAATGGTATCAGACGATACACCGTCCACCACCACGTGAAGTGATCTGCCTGAAAGAAAACTCGATAAGAGATGGCATAGCTGAGGTGGTAAGCCGTATGATGGTAGTTTGTGGAGGAGTCCTTCGTGCCAAACACGGTCGAATGCTTTCGATATGTCCAACGCAACAGCTAGAGATTCCCCGTGTTTTTCTATTGAAGATTGCCATAGATGGGTGACGTAGGCAAGTAGATCTCCAGTAGATCTTCGGTGGCGAAAGCCGTATTGTCTATCATTGATGATTCCTGAGCTCTCCAGATATTTGATAAGCTCAATATTGATGGCTTTCTCCATCACTTTGGAGATCACTGATAACAGGGCAATGGGCCTGTAGTTGTTGGGTAGGTTCTTGTTCCCTTTTTTGGGGATTGGTTGGACTCTAGCTGTCTTCCAGCATGATGGAAAAATACCTGACCTGTACGAGATGGTAAACAACTTGCAGAGAATCGGTGTTAATTCTGGTGCACATTTTTTGAGGATAATGGGTGGAATTCCATCAGGACCGTTAGCCTTATTCGTTTTGAGACCAAGTAAAATTCGTCTGATATTGCGTTGACGGAAGACGATTTCGGGCATTTGTGCTTGGAGTTTCTCTCTACATAAAATCATTAGACCAGTCATGGATCGAGAGAGTATTAAGCGAATGGGTCATTCACTGAAGGCATATTCTAAGGTAGGGAGTTTATTGAAGATGACAGAAGAAGAACTTGCTGACATGCCGAAGGAAGTGATCATCGCTTGTGCTGCACATGAAATTGTTATGGTATGGGATAAACTACCCGTTCATTTACAAAATGATGTCGATATTCTGAAATATCAATACTGTGATGAACATTATAATGATACTGGAGATGATGTGAATGATGGACCTATACCTAAAAGAATATTCTGCTGCTACTGTAATATAAGAGATGTCAACGTAGGAGCGAAAAATGAAATAGAGTGCAAACCTTCTGAAATAAAAAAGAGAATGTTCACGTCTTCATGCTGCAAACAACAATAAAATGAATGATGTTCTTATTTATAATCTCATACTCACAATATACATTTTTTTTTCTGTCTCCACTTGAGTTTTACTTCTTTCCTTATACACACACTCAATCGATTGTTGTATAATTTATTCATCAACACCTAGCTATCGATGAGCCTGAACAGAATCGAAACGTGTATAACTACGACTTCTACACAGTTCAAATAAAATGATACAATGAAAAATGTATGAATCAGTTCAATGCCATCAGTCATGTCGCGAACATTCACACTAACTGGAGAAACAAGTGTGTTGAGTGCAAACTTTTTCCCACCAATCGAATTAGATGTACATAGTCGTTATGGGTTGGGATTGCACGGATTCTACTCTTACAATTCCATATTCAATGTGGATGAGAAAAATAATATAATCATTTACAAAAAAAATGCGAATGATTCACCAGTAACTATTGCAATCCCTCCAGGTGTCTATGAGATAGATGAAATCAATAAAACAATAAAATCCATATTGAAAATGAAATTGAATATGTCGATGAATGATATACATTCAATATTTTCATTGCAAGCCAACAATAATACTTTGAAATGTGAGATTCAATCTAAATTGGAGATTGATTTAACACATGAGAATTCCATTGCGCCTCTTTTAGGATTCGAAGCTCAGCGTTTAGAAGTGAATAAACGATATGAATCAACATTACCCGTAAATATTATGCGAGTGAGAATCATTCGAATCGATTGCAATATTACATCTGGTGCATATTTCAATGGTGAAGAAGCGCATACTATATTTGAATTTGACATAGATGTAGAACCTGTGTACAAGTTGTCCAAAGAACCGCAGAATATTATTTATATGCCAGTGAGACCAGAAGGATGCCAGTTCATTGACAACATTACTCTGAGTATTTTGGATGATACCGGTGCATTGATAGATTTCCGAGGAGAGAAAATAATACTGAAATTGGAACTGAAGAAATTATCTTGATTTATTAACGATGGGATTCTCATTCAGACGTACTCAGAAAATATCAACTGATTGCCAAACGCATATAAAGAAGAGAACGCACAATTCCACGTTCACTTCACGCAGTCGTCCCGAACAGTCAAGATATAAGCTGTCAACTGACGATCGGAATTTTCTGAAGAATATTGTGGGACTGAAGTTACGTTAAAAGTATAACCAATATGGTGCAACAAACAACTAGTGAAAAACTGAATGTTTTTGATGAGCCAGTCATGGATCATTCATTAATAAGTCTCCATGAACACACATACAAACCATATGGTTCACCATATTACAAAAATTCAGACGAAATTAGAATTCCTATCAATTTCCAAGATTTGATACTGGACATTGCAGAAAGTTACATTTATATCGAAGGTAAATTCAAGCCTAAGGATGCTACCATACTTTGTTACCTATCTAATAATGCACTCGCATTCCTGTTCGATGAGATTCGCTATGAAATGGGAGGTGAACAAGTAGCTGTAATTCGGAAGCCTGGCATAACTACAACTATGAAAACTATGATATCATATGGACAAACACATGTCACATCACTTCAAACTAACGGATGGGGACTCAATAAAGATAAACAAGATATTTTGGATACCACCAGTCATATTTTCAGTGGAAAATTGCCTCTAAAGTACCTGATGGGCTTTGCTGAAGATTACACCAAGGGAATTTTGAATGTTAAACAAGAGCTCATTCTTATCATTGCTCGCTCATTCAAAAACTCATACATTGGAGAGGTTGATGCTGATTTGGAGATAAATAAAATTGAATGGAAAATCAAACACATCATGCCAGAGGATAGACAAAAGCTCAAATTACTTAATCGAATAAATAAAAATAATACTGCTAAAGTCAAGTTAGCATATCGAATGTGGGATCTGTATGAGTTACCATCACTACGAGACACAGCTTCAGATATTTGGGCAATAAAAACAACGAATAGTCTTGAACGTCCCCGATATATAATTATTGGATTCCAACACACTGACGATCTCAATGATAGATCAAAAGATGCAACCAAATTTAAACATGCCGACGTTTATAATATTCGCCTATATCTCAACTCAGAAGTATATCCATATGAAAGGTGGAATCTTGATTTCGATAAAAAGCTTTACTCACCAGCTTACTATGCTTATGAACAATTCCAACGAAACTATTATGATAGAGATATGAGTGAGCCTATGATGACTCTCGGAGAGTTTCGTAAGAACCCTCTTTTCATAATTGATTGCTGTCACCAACCAGATGCTATGAAGACTTCTACAGTGGACATAAAAGTGGAATTTGAAACTCGCAAAACTAAGTTTCCAGAAAATACAAGAGTCTATGCATTAATTATACATGACGCATGTATGACATATAGTGCTCTAGATGGCACTGTTCAAACTGGATCTGTATAAGAATAATGTTATTGTAATGAAACTATAACTATATCGATATAGATAATCAAATATAAATATATTTCAATTAGTTCATATGTATTCATAATTATTATAGACATTCATTTGTGACTTAGTAATTCATGTATTCCTAACATTTTGGGATAATAAAACAGATTCGTGAATCTAATTTCTTTTATTTATTTCACTTATGATATATACAACTTTTTTCAATTACATTTTTCATTTTCATCTTTTAAATCGTATTCGTCACAGATTTCTTTCGGTAAGTGGGGTATCAACTGGAATAGGAAATCGCGTAGGCCAACATCGATGAATTGCTCACAAAACTGTACCAAGTTTATACTTCCATATATGAATTTATTACATATACCGGAACCAGCATTATACTCTTCATGGAGTCGCATACATCTTTGAATGGCATCATCATCGAAACAAATATTCATATCATAGTTGGTGGAATGTAATGCATCGAAACTTAGGTCGTTGAGCTCGCACCTCAATCGGTCAATTGCTGATTTCATGTCTTCTGCTTCTGGCCAGCCTTGTCGAGAGTATTGCATCCACATATTGAAATCACTGCAAAGGAGAAAACATTTAGATATGAATCAAAAAGTTCAAACTATTATACTCACATCAACAATAAATTTTTTGAATGAGGAAATATATTACAAGATGGATTTGACTGAATACAAAATTATTCAACAATTTCGAATTTAACCAGAGATCGCGTTTTTGCTCCAGCAAAGCTAGGTAAACTCTCTCCCAAATATTTCAAGCTGAACTGACTATCTGAGGAGTTCAGCTCATTGATTATATCATCACTCAGTCGATCTGTAACCCGTTTTGGTAACCATGTTTTGATTTTGTCATCCTCATCAGATAATAATAATAAACAAGATCTTCCAAATTTCGTAGACAATACAGTGATCTTTTCGATGAGGTATGCTTTGTTCACAGTCAATAAGGATAATGGTGTACTTGGAATTTCTTGTGGAGTTTGATTTATCATTTCATTGATTTTTTCTAGATCAAGTTTTCCAATTGACATTTTGATGATGATAAAATGGAAGAATATAATAAACGTGAAATAGTTTTACCTCAGCTTAGATAACAAACGATTTGGTAATGCTGACTTGAATTTCTCAATTCTACAACAGCACTCTACGAAATACGAAGTATTATAATAATGTGTTGTGGTGGCGCTGGCCTTTATATCCTTCCAAAAGTAGAGGGGATTCATGCATTGTAAAAGCACCCCCACTCTAAATTATCTCGCTACACGTTCACCTATCACCCTCGAGTTAGTCGAGCACCTCGACTCGGATGGATAAGATGTGTATGCTCCAACAGCGCTACACTCTACATTACGACTGACAAATACCAGTTCAACAATACATGCAAGTATGATGATGTAATGTAATTGAATGTATGATTAGTACATCATGACGATTCACTTATGGTTCCCACTCCATAAATAATGTCATTAAAAATACAGCAATTACGTTCAAGGTCAAATATCAAGTACCTACATACTCTATGTACCTGAAGTGTAATGCAACTTGTACTTCAAGGTCATTACACCTCTCTGGTAATTACAATTGAAACAAATACCGTGACCTTGGCCGATTCTTCATACCTCCTTCGGTAATTAGGATTGTAATTGCGACAATTAGAATTGTAATTGCGACAATTACCCTTCAAATGACCTTTAGAGGCCCTAGAATCGGCCAATTATCTCTACTATAGAGTCGTACCACCTAATAGTTGTATCATGGATATGCTTAGAGTACCATTTGATAACGAGGGAAGTATACACCCTCTCGATTTCGTAACACAATTGAATACTATTATAGATAATAATAATGTTAATTTCATCAATATTAGGATGATGTTGTCGCGAAAATTTATTGTAAAAGCAAAATTTTGGGGTGAAGCATTTTTGTCCACATTCGAAAATTTTCAGCAATTTCAAATAGCTTTTCTTGAACCTGTAAGAACAAATATTGGGCTTAAAAATCCTATTGCACAATGTATTGAACATTATAATGAATTACCAACACCCATATTGAACAGTCCCAACATCAACTTGTTTAAAAAAAACATCAAGAATATGCACTTGAAAAAACTTAGAGATTTACTATAAAATTATATTGAAAAAAATAAATAAATAAATAAAACAAGAGTTTCTCTTCTCTTGTTGGAAAATGCTTTAACATTGAAATATAAATGCAAATTTGTATTATTGCTAAGCTTTGTAATTTGTCCGAGACCATCATTCTGCTGATTTGGATATACTTCATATTCAAATTTATGCATTACTATATATATTTTTCTGCCACAGTAATAATTGTAATGATTGCTATATTTCAATAAAATACTCTTGAAAAAAATACTTTTGGGATGAGACCAGACAGTTACACATAAAATTGAAAATTGAAGCTGGACGTTATGAGAGAGGATCTTATGTTGAGCATTTTATATATTTTGTGGCAATGGCGAGACATCTGAGACCCCCATATACTGAGCCTATGCTTTTGGGGTTAATTTCAAGATATTTTCCACCCACCATATCAGCTGTATTGTTGGGGTGGAAACCCTAGGAGAAGCACTTTCCCGTTCACAACAAGCTGATTATTACAACAAAACCAGTCATAATTTTGATAATTCAATCGAACGAAATCGTTTTACGAGGGGTGATCAAAATCGAACATAAAATAACGGGCAATTTGCTCAGCAGAGAACTCACAATATTTCTAGTATGGATTTTTCTGAAAATGTAACTCCTATCGTAGATTCGGAAAACGATCCGAAACACTAACTCTAGGGCCTGAAGTTTGTGTGGAGTATACCAAAATGTCCGCCATTATTAAAAATAACTCAATGGATGAATTGTTGGAATGTGATTATGAACATACGGTGGATAATAAGCGTTCACCCCTCATAGAATTATCTATATTTGGTTTCAATTTTCCCGGTTATTGTAGATAAGGGCTCAGAATGTACGTATATTTCTGGTGACGTATACAACCAATGTCATAAATGATTCGCAGTTTTGTTATGAATGTTTACTAGTAAGCGATTTAGTTTTTCCAATTATCATGGGGGCGGATTTTTTAAGGAAATTCAATGCCGACATTAATTTGGGAAAAAATTGTTTAACAATTTTCAATGAAGGAGCGACGATTTGTGTGAAAGAAATAAATAATTATCACGAGTTCAAAGTCCCTGAAGAAAATCTGAACTTGCGGACAATAGCCGTCAAGCAAGATATTTATTTTATCGACCCGGGGAATCCTGATAAAAACGGTGGGTTTTGTACAAATTTCATCGAGGATTTAGCACATTTAACAGTTGAGCAAAAAAACACGCTTAAAAACGTTGTGAACTAATATCAAGACATTTTTTCAGATGTTCCCGGAAGAACACACGTTTATGAACACAAAATAAAATTATCGGACACCCAACCTTTTCATGTTAAACCATATCCCATCCCAGTGGCGTATAGAGAAGTTGTTTTCAAGGAAATCGAGAAAATTGTGTCATGGGGCGTGATCGAAAGAGCAGCCACCCCATATATCAACCCCTTAGTCAAGACCGTGAAAAAAATGGCAAGGTTCGGGTTTGTTCAGACGCGAGATTTTTGAATAGTCGTATAGAACCTGAACATGATCTCCCACGGCCTATCGATGAAATTTTGAAAACATTATCCGGTGCGCGTTATAAAAGTTGTATTGATCTGTCTTCTGGTTACTGGCAAATTCCTTTGCACCAAGAGGACAGAAATTATACTGGTTTTATAATAGGCAACAAAAGTTACCGCTTCACAGTACTCCCGGTTGGGACATCCACCGCGGTATCTTCGTTTACGAGGGCCGTTTCGTTAATACTCGGAGCAGAATGTGACGATTACGTAATCGCTTACTTGGATGACATTTTAATCTTATCTAAGTCATTCAACGACCACATCAAACACTTGGGTCATGTCCTGAATAAATTAAGAAGAGCGGGTTCGACCTTGAATTTTAGAAAATGTTCTTTTTTGCCACGAGAATCACCCTATTTAGGATACCTGGTAAGTGAGGACGGGATTCAAGCAGATACCTCTCGCGTAAAGGCTATTTTAGAATTTCCGGTTCCTAAGAATATTAAACAGGGGCAATCTTTTTTAGGTCTCTGTAATTACGACCGCATGCGAGAATTTCGCATCTACGGCTGAACCTTTGACACGACTCTTAAGGAAGAAATCGAAATGGGCGTGGTCTAAGGAACAACAAGATTTTTTCGCGAAATTGAAGAATAATTTATCGAAACCGGTTCTATTATATCATCCTGACCCTAACGTGGACTACTGTTTTCAAATCGATGCGTGTGAGTACGGTCTAGGAGGGCAACTAAACCAACGAATAAATGGACAGCGTTGCGTAATCGCATATGCCAGTCGCCTTTTATTAGATCGGGAAAGAAATTATAGTAGTTGTGAAAAAGAGGTACTTTTTTTTATGGTGAAGTGTTCGCAAAAGGATAGACTTATGATGCCACGGAGGCACTTTGCTCTCACCAAATGGATAACTTTTTTGTTGGGTCGTCATTTCCAGGTTTTCACTGACCACAGAGCGCTATTATATATTCGGACTTGTCGTCTCCTGACTCCAATAATATCTCGTTGGACCCTTGCTCTACAAGAATTCGATTTCACAGTTAATTACGTAAAAGGCTCAGACAACATAATTGCAGATGTACTTTCGCGCTTTCCCCCACCTCGTTTGGCTACTCCTAGTGACCGTTGTTTTCGACTTTTTAATATAGAGTTGTGCGCGCCGCTGAAGAGCAAATTAATAGATTTACAGGAGGAGGACGAGAGGTTAGGTAAAATTGTTCAGTCTTTGAATGAAGGTAAAATAGAGAATAACTACGTTCTTACTAACACCATCTGTGGACAAATCGTAGATTCAAGAGTAACCAAAAAAATGTCCTCTGTAGGTGAACGCCACCTTGAGCGATTAGGTTTTTGACAAACACGAATTTATTTTTCATTTTCATCAACACATAGAAAGTGGACCGGCGGTTTCGATCTTATTAGATCTCGTCAGCACTGCATAATGTGTTGATGAAAATAAAAAATTCGTCCAGTTATATTTATTCTCTCATTCAATTACAAGTTACTCTTAAATCTACGATTTGTCCACAGATGGTGTTATTATCATTATAGGCACTCTCCCTTTGAATGAGAGAATAAATATAACCGGACGAATTTTTCATTTTCATCAACACATTATGCAGTGCTGACGAGATATAATAAGATCGAAACCACCGGTCCACTTGCTATGTGTTGGTGAAAATGAAAAATAAATTCGTGTTTGTCAAAAACTACGTTCTTCATGACAATCTGCTTTTTATGTATCCCCGAAGTTTCGATCGATGATTGTGTGAAGTCTTATCACGAATAGTTTGGGCATTTTGGAGTTTATAAAACGTGGTCTGCCATTAAAATAGATCTATGGTGGAAAGGCATATTTCGAAGCGTGAAGAGTGTTATAAAAAGCGTTTCTATCTGTCAAATGGCTAAACCTGTCATACTCCCGAAACAGACCTTGCAGTCGATCCTACCTGAGAAAATTAATTAAATAATTTCAATCGATTTGTATGGGCCGTTACCTGAATCGCGTGGAGGCGTACCTTTTGTATGCGTCATTATAGATATATTCTCCAAATACATTAGTCTTTATACTTTAAAAAAGCCACATGTCGCTCTATACTGAATAAGCTAGTATTAGATTATTTCACAAGGCATGGAATAGCCGAAAAAATTCTTTCTGATCATGGAAGTCAATTCACTTCCAAGTCGTGGACTAGGACTCTGAGCCCTTCAAGGATAAAAACGGTTTTCAGTTCGATCCGTCATCCACAAAGTAGCCCAGTGGAGAGAAGTATGCGCAACTTATAACGTCTTTTTCGTACTTATTGTTTTGATAAACACCAACGATGGGCGCATGAAGTGCCTAAATTTGCGCAATTCCTAAATTCGGTGGTGCATGAAAGCACTGGATTCACTCCGACCGAGTTACAATTAGGTACCCCTCCACTATCGCTGATGAGGGAGCATATCAGTTACCCTGATGACCTTCCAGACTCGACTAGGGAGGTGAAGTTGATTTTGGCCAAAGAGACAATGTTGGCACGTGCTGAGAGGCGCAAAGTTCTCAATCCGGGGCGGCCATATACTCAATATGAAATAGGCGGACTAGTATTATTACGGGCGAATCCATTGTCTTCGGCACTCAACACTGAAACAAAGAAGTTTGCCCTTCTTTTCGAAGGGCCTTATACTGTAAAGAAGAAAATTAGCAAGGCTACTCATATTCTTACTTATCAGGGTACATATAAAGAGCGTGGCTCTTTTCACGCCAGTCATTTGAGGCCATATTTTGCATGAAACATCTAATTTTCCCAAGAACCGCCGTGTCAAATTAGATGGGGGGGGGAGGCGGATGTAACAAAGTCACTCACCCAATATATGGAACTATCACTTAGTAGCGTACGGATGTTTTGCCACGCAATTTTTTTGCGATGTTCAGCGAAATCCTCACTCTGAACGTTTTTACTTTGATCCATTCGGTTTTTGAATTGAGTATTTGTCGATATTACTAAGCCTGTGGTTCAGTGTACCTAACCTATTTTGTGAAATATATGCTTGCTTTGTAGGTGAGTTATTTTCTTATATTACATCATAACCTTCCCCCCCCCCAAAGTTTTGCGCTTATTTGACACCTCGTATTTGTTTGTAGTATCCTCAAAAAGCACCATTAAAACATCTCCCCTGGACGATTTTTTTTTCTCTGACTCGGAGCACGTATTCCTGAGATCCGGCGCATAAAATAACATTTTTGTCACACTGTCTTTATATTTTTTTTGAGCTGATGAAATTTCAAATGGAAAATGTCGAATTGATAATTTACTGTTTTCGCCGAAAACCGATTATGTGTGAGGCAGCACCGGATTAACGGAGAATTTAATGTATAGTTTGTTAAATGAGTATTTATGATGAAGGTGCCTCTATTTCACATGAAGAATGAGGTGCAGCAATTGAATGACATGAAATGCAATCAATAGTTGGAATCAATCAATCCAATAATAATTTTGTAAATGAAACATACATCGAAATAATTTCTTCTATCTTCAAGCAGTTCAATCTTATAGAATGTTAGGTTTGATTCATATTCAGAGAAGTGTTGTTGCCTATGAAATCTATAATTGAGCGAATTAATGAGCTTTTTTTGAACACGTTCTATTTGTGATACATATTTCTCATAGAAAGGGTTCCATATACCGTTGTACAATATTCTAATATTGGCCGTACGAGAGTATTGAACAACATTATGATAGAATTAACATTGTTAAATTCTCGAGAAATTCTCAGAATGAATATTGCTTTTTTAATCATACTCTCAATATGTCCCTGAAATGACAATTTACTGTCTAATAACAGACCTAAATCCTTAACAGAGTCTACAAAATTGATTGGCACGTCATCAATATATAGGTTAACAGTATATGGTGCTAAAGCATGAGAAAATAGAATTGTGTGACATATATCTGGATCAACAGTAAATTTGTGGCGCTTGCAATAATCAGAGAAATTATTCAAGTCAGATTGCAATTTCATATAGTCTTCAAAACTCCTGATAGACCTGAAGATTTTCAGATCATGTGCATAAATACTATGTTCAGAAAATTCAAAACAATTACCAATGTCAAAAAGAAAAATTGGGAATAGCAGGGGTCCCAGATGTGAGCCTTGAGGTATGGCTGATGTTACATTAATCAAGAATGACCGACAGTTATTCAGAACAACATATTGTTTTCTGTTACTAATGTATTGTCATGAAAATCGTCTAACTTATTCACTAATTTATTTAAAACCACTAAATACAACTCGTAATTTATCTCAACTAATATTTATATTACGGATCTGGATATCACTTGGCGCGCTGTCTTCTCAGCTCTGCCTTCCCGACAGTCCGCTACGCTTATATATTGTACAGATTCCCTTCTGGATCCTACTAGAAATTCTATTAGTCGTCTGACAGGTGGCCCACGATGATTCGCGATATTTCCAAACTGGTGTGACGAACGCCGTGAACGCTATCTCGCGCTTATCGATCGGTTCCGCTGACTGCATGGACGGAGGCGACAGGACCGGCCTTAGTGCGTTACATTGCCCCCGTCTCAAAGACATTTCGTCCCGGAATGTCATCCTTGGTGTGTGACGATACCTGCACGACTCCCCGTATCTGCATCGCGAAGTTTGATGAAAGTAACAATCCACAGTCTTCAGGTTCGGTCGTGGAAGATGATTGCAGCAAACCAAAATCTTGACGCCGCTAGATCTGAATATCGTCTCCAACATACTTCTTATAACTCTCCAATCCAGCCCATCGAGTCCACAGGACAATTTTGGGATTGCCAGGTCCACCAGATTCTGGTCCACCATCGTATCTCTTAGTTTGGTAAGACTCTTCCAGACATTTTCATAGGACGGTTTATCTCGGGAATGCTTCTTGGTAACCAGGTAGTAAATGTTCCTCTGGCCCTTCTTCAACTGTAGCACTCCTCCGACTTCTGGGTTCTGCTCTCGTAGTTCCTGGCGTCGACCGAACTTTTTAGAGAACACCACAGCGATGCCCCTAGACATTTTAAGATCCTCTGCGACGCAGTGCGCTAATGCGTAATCAGCAGGCACTTCGAAAAGGTCTCGTGGCTCCTCTCTAGTCACTCCATGTAGAACTTTCTGGCCATTTGAAGACAAGGACATAAAATTCTGGAATGTTACTTCGTCCTCTGGTGGTCTGAGGGTGCGAACTTGATCGTGGTTTCCAGCGTAAGGGGCCAACCTATTGAAATGGCCGACTCTGGGTTTTCCTCGGGGTGGCTTATGGATTTGGTAGACGAGGTCATTTATCCTTTTCATGATCTTGTACGGACCTTCCCACGAGTTCAGCAACTTTGGTGACAGTCCCCGACGACGTTTGGGGTTGTACAGCCAAACTAAGTCATCAACCTGAAATCCTCCAGCTTCGGCCTTGATGTCATAGGTCTCCTTCATTTTGTCGCTGGCACTCTGGATATTCAAACGGACCCGCTCATGGATGTTATTCATTCTCTGCCGAAGTTTGCTGACGTAGTCCTCTCCCTCGGTGTCTTGTCCCGGAGGCTTCCCAAATTTCAGGTCACAGGGAAGTCGCAGCTCTCGCCCCATTATGATACGAGCAGGAGTTTGGCCGGTTGACTCGTGTACTGCGGGTTGATAGGCCATTAGGAACAGATGGAGGTACTGGTCCCAGTCTCTTTGATGTTCAGAGACAACCTTGGACAAGTGGCGATTGATCGTCCTGTTCATCCGCTCCACCATTCCATCGGACTGTGGGTGTAGAGCTGTGGTTCTCGTCTTGCGGATGTTCAGCAGTTGACATACTTCTTGAAATAGGTTTGACTCGAAATTTCTGCCTTGGTCCGAGTGCAGCTCCAATGGAACACCAAATCGACATATCCACTCTTTTACCAAGACATCGGCGACGGTGATGGCTTCCTGGTTGGGCAAGGCATAAGCTTCTGCCCACTTACTGGAGTAGTCCATTGCCACAAGGATGTATTTGTTCCCATGGTCAGATACTGGGAACGGGCCAGCAATGTCAATGGCGATTCGCTCGAATGGGCTGCCTACGTTGTACTGTCGCATCGGGGCCTTGGGTCTTATTCGAGGTCCATTGCTGGCAGCGCAAACAGCACACTTTCTGCACCAGTCCTGGACGTCAGATTGACAATTGGCCCAATAAAATCGTTGCCTCACTTTCTCCAGGGTCTTTGTCATCCCCAGATGTCCTCCAGCGACCCCATCATGGATTTCTCGAAGAACTTCCTATCTTCTGTTCCTGGATACTTCTATTTGACGTCTGTCCTCCCCACCATCATCAGATTCCAACACCCGTTTCAGGACCCCATTGTCCAGGGTAAGGGAATTCCATTGGGCCCAGTAGGATTTAACAGCTGGTGAATAACCTGCGATTTCCTGCCAAGACGGTCTTCGATTGTTCTTTTTCCAGCCGATAACTAAACCAAGATCGGGATCTTTTTCTTGGTCTTCCTGGATTGTCATTCCAATTGTCATCTATCGCCGTGGTCCTACAAAGCGTTGCTTCTTTCTCTTCTGCTTGTCGGCAATGTGAGCAGTCATCTGGGCATGGTCTTCTTGACAGGGCATCTGCGTTCTTGTGGCTACTTCCTGCTCGATGTTCGATCTCGAAGTCGAATTCCTGGAGTCTTTCGATCCATCGTGCCACTTGGCCCTCGGGGTTTTTGAACTGTAGAAGCCATTTGAGAGCTGCATGGTCGGTCCTCAATAGGAATCTTCTCCCATACACGTATTTGTAGAAGTGTTCTACTCCCTTGACAACAGCCAACAGCTCCCGCCGGGTGACACAGTAATTGCGCTCCGGTTTACTGAGGGTCTTACTGAAGTATCCAATGACCTTCTCTTGTCCTTCTTGGATCTGGGACAAGACAGCTCCAAGTCCCACGTTGCTGGCGTCCGTGTCCAAAATGAATTTACCGTCCGGTAGAGGATAGCTCAGAACAGGTGCGTTGATCAATGCCCGTTTCAGCTTCCTGAACGAATCTTGGCATTCCTCAGTGACAGTTTCTCAGTCGCAGGAATACCTCCTCCAGGTTTTTCACGTGGTCTTCGAACGATCTGCCGATTACTATAATGTCATCGAGATATACCAGACACGTTTTCCATGATAGTCCCCTCAGAACCGTCTCCATCAATCTTTCGAATGTGGCCGGAGCATTACAGGGCCCAAACGGCATAACGGTGAACTGCCACAATCCTGAGCCGATGGTGAAAGCAGTCTTTTCTCGATCTTCCTGGGCCAGTTCTACCTGCCAGTATCCGCTCTTCAGATCTAGGGTCGAAAATATTGTAGAGCTGGCTAAAGTGTCTAGGGTGTCGTCTATTCTCGGGAGAGGATAACTGCCTTCTTTGTCACGTTGTTCAGGTGGCGATAGTCTACGCAGAAGCGAGTCGTTCCGTCCTTCTTCACCAGCACGACTGGAGAGGACCAGGGGCTATCGGATGGTTCGATTACTCCTTATTTGTCCATATCGCTGATTATTTTGTCAGTCTCTTCCTTCTTAGCGAGGGGAAGTCTTCTTGCTGACTGCCGGATCAGTATCAATTTTGTGCTGGACCACATTTGTTCGGCCCCCTCTCCCTTGTCCAATATCGAAGATGTCCTGATACTTCTTGACTGAATCCTTCAATTTGGACTGCTGAGCTGGTTTTATGTCCTTAAAAGAGATGACAACCAATTTTTCCAATTCCGCTGGCAGGCTGTTGGCTTGGCTAACAGTACCACGTACACAACGAGTCACACAGGAAATTGACGAGCAATGCCCCAAAGTTGTTCTTTTTTTATGGTCACTGGGTAATAATTGACATTCATTACCCTTACCGGCACAAATTCACCAGCACGTAGCAAAGTTTTGCCTAGTGCAATTCCTCGTCCAATTTTCTCATCATGAAGCTTGGGCTCAAATATCACGTTTCCATTGCTCGCACTTCCGTCCAAGTGAGCCTCCAAAATGGTTTCAGCCCTTTCAGGTACGCTCACATCTTTAGCCAACATAACACGAATCATCTCTTCACTTCTCCCATGAAGCACCAGCTCTTCTCCGTTGACACGAAGGACACCGTCTTTGAAATTCAGCTCGAACCCTCTGGAATTCATGATGTCCATTCCGATAATTGCATCGTCCTCAATGTCTGCTACTAGAGCCCGATGTTTCACTTTCGTGCTACCTAAGATCAGTTCGATCGATAGCTCGCCATATACAGTGGCAGGCTCTCCAGTTGCTGTGCGTAGCTTCCAGGTTGACAGTTCAATTCTTGCTGGTGTTTTAGCAAAAGTAGGCCCAAGGATTGTCCTAGTCGCACCTGTATCTAGCAGCATGGGGCAAGGCTCGTTGTTGATGAGACCGTCTACGAAGACACATTTGTTCTGTCGTTGAAGTATAGCGACAAATGCGTTGTTAACGGGGGCTCGCTGGATACAGGTCGACGATTGCCCCTCCTCATCGACCCTCTTTAGTTTTCCTGCATCGGTGTCGATTCTTTGAATGTTGGACATTTGCTACGCACATGACCAAATTTGCCACAATTCCAACATCTTATCTGTCTTCTTTCAGGCAACACTTCCTTCATCACTTTTCTTATGGCAGGTTCTAAGTTAGCAGGCTCCTGTGCTTCTTCCTCAATCATTCGAACTTTACTTTGGCTTTTACAGGATTGTTTTGCTGCCTCGAATTCCAAAGCACGTGCCAGTGCGTCTACGAGATGTGTTGGACGAGCTAATGTCAACGCTTGTCTGGTTTCTTGATCGCGAAGTCCATCCAAGAACGCCTGAACCGCTAATCGCTCCATTACATTCTCTGGTGTGGCTGGATATGCGAGGCGAACCAAGCGAGCAATCTCAGCCTCAAATTCCTGTAGAGATTCGCCCGATTTCTGGCAGCGGTTTTTTAGCTGGGAGTGGTAAACATGTTCGAAATGGGCCTGGCCATACCGTAATTCTAGATGTTTAATCAGCTGATCATAGTCCTCCTGTTCTTGGGCGGTGAGGGTTTGTAAAATATTCGTTGCTTCTCCTCGCAAAGCAAGTGTTAATGATACAGCTCTTTCTCCTGCATTCCATCCATTTGCTTTGGCCGCAGCTTCGAATTGTCGGCGGTAATTTGCCCATGGAGTTTTTCCGTCGAACTGAGGTGGCTTCAATGAAAGCTTCCCTGGTTCTGCACTGACCTTGAAATCATGTATACCTTTTTTTACTTCATCTGAGTTCAAACTCATGTCCAGCATTGCGTTTCCATCAACGGTTTCTATGACGTGTGCAGTATCGGTTTGGCTTTTCAACTTACAGATTGTTTCCTTTATTTTTTTGTCAATTTCTGCCTCCATTTCATCTTTGATTTTTTTTATATCTGTCTCGACGGTTCCCATTCTTTCTTCTAGTCGATTTGCCACACCACAAAGTTCTTCTTTTAGACTTCTTGTGTTTTCCAGAAGTCCTTCTTTCAATTTATTTGAATTTTCTTGAAGTTCCTGAAGTTTTTCTTCCAGATTTTTTTAATTTTCTTGGAATTTGTCTTCCAAATTTCTAGAGTTCTCGTCGAGTTTGTGAAGTTTGTCTTCCAGATTTTTTTAATTTTCTTGGAGTTTGTCTTCCAAATTTATAAAGTTCTCGTCGAGTTTGTGAAGTTTGTCTTCCAGATTTTTTGAATTTTCTTGGAGTTTGTCTACCAAATTTTTAGAGTTCTTGTCGAGTTCGTGCATTATCGAACTCAAATCACCTCCAGGAACTTCAAATAAAAATGTTTCGGAGTTCACGCCTTCCTGAATCAGTGCTTCTAAAAGTCTTTTCTGGAGTTCGGCCTTCTTACCATTATTTTCCAATTCCCTTTCCTCCAATTCCTGTTTCAACTCAGCAACTTTCAAATCCACGAGGCGCACTTTTTTGAACACATTTTTGCCTTTGATCGAAGTATCAGTCTTACTGTCTGTCTTACTTACTGTCCACTACGCGAGCACTTATTTATTTTAAAAATCTCAATTCTGACACCACTGTAATGAAAATCGTCTAACTTATTCACTAATTTATTTTAAACCACTAAATACAACTCGTAATTTATCTCAACTAATATTTATATTACGGATCTGGATATCACTTGGCGCGCTGTCTTCTCAGCTCTGCCTTCCCGACAGTCCGCTACGCTTATATATTGTACAGATTCCCTTCTGGATCCTGCTAAAAATTATATTAGTCGTCTGCTGCACACACAGGTGGCTCTCGATAATTCGCGATATTTCCAAACTGGTGTGACGAACGCCGTGAATGCGCTATCCCGCGCTCATCGATCGGTTCCGCTGACTGCATGGACGGAGGCGACAGGACCGGCCTTAGTGCGTTACAGTATGAAGCGAGTAAGGTCAGTAGTGTTCCATGTACACCAAAATTCTCCAGCTTCACGATGAGAGTTGCATGGTGGACCATATCGAAAGCGTTGGAGAAATCGGTATACACAGAACAAACCGACTCACTCGCCTTATTTTTCATTCAAAATGTAGATTTTTATGTCTCATAAACATGACCCAAATTTCATCGCAATATACCGGACGGTTCGTAAGTTATAGGGGGGTGCAAGGACTTTATTTCCTCACTGTATGCTATTTGCCAATACGATTCCTATGAATGAAAAAAGTATCTCCCAAGCATCGTAAATAAAATTCTGGGTCAGAAATGTTCTGTTCTCAATAAATTCTAATAACTCACTTGGCAACATCGCTTCGTGGACTCGGTTGACGATTTGTCACGTCATTTGTTTGATGTTTGTTTGGTATCCCGCTTCATCCAACCTGCCGTCAAAAATGACGTGGGGTAAAAGTAAAATAATAATACAGTCTATGTTTTGTTCACAACAATGAGTCTTCGGGCCTATCTAGGGTCTTCTCTTGATCTGAGGATAATATCGATGCTAATACTTGCAAAAGAATAAATATTCAATTAAAAAGAATGAAAAATAGAAAAAATGTAAGCATCCAAGTGATTCGAGAGTTCAATACTATCACCCAAAGAAGATCTTTTCACGCATCACGAAGATGTGAATCTGGAATTAAAGGACAGAAAATAATCAAATAGATAAACAAATAAATTTCATCAGTCTACTTGTATTCAACGAATTTATTAGACAATTCTAAAATATTAGGTGTATCAAAATGAGATTTGGTCAAGTTGAATGGTATGGGGAAAGAAGAAGAAAGAAAGAAAATCTTCGCTATGTTTCTCTTTTCGGTTACTTCCGGTTTTGATATATTTTTACATTTTTGGATTTCTGAGACAATTCTGGATCTGATTGTGGTATTTTTTAAAACAAATTCGCCAGCATTATAGTGCAGTAGCCAAAACTAATTCTTTTTAAAAAAATCAGATAAAATCAATGAAAGTAAATACGCCAGCATTATAGTGCAGTATCCAAAACTGAACATTTAGAAAAAATCAAATTAAAATCAATGACTGAAATGATACTAACACCATCTGTGGACAATTCGTAGATTTAATAACTTCTAATTCCGATCCCCGATTCTGGTGATGCAGAAAGTTACCAATCAAAAAAATGTCCTCTGTAGGTGAACGCCACCTTGAGCGATTAGGTTTTTGACAAACACGAATTTATTTTTCATCTTCATCAACACATAGCAAGTGGACCGGCGGTTTCGATCTTATTAGATCTCGTCAGCACTGCATAATGTGTTGATGAAGATGCCAAACCGATTCGTGTATTTGCTTTCTAATTTGAAGCATTAGTGCATACAATGTACTGAAATGATACTAACACCATCTGTGGACAATTCGTAGATTTAATAAGATGATGTTAGTATCATTTCAGTACATTGTATGCACTAATGCTTCAAATTAGAAAGCAAATACACGAATCGGTTTGGCATCTTCATCAACACATTATGCAGTGCTGACGAGATCTAATAAGATCGAAACCGCCGGTCCACTTGCTATGTGTTGATGAAGATGAAAAATAAATTCGTGTTTGTCTAAAATCAATGAATCTATAAAAAATTAAAAATACGCGTGTAATGAATAATTTATCATAAACTTCACGGCGAAACAAAAAGCTCAATATTAGAAACTTGTCCACTTCGAAGGGCGGAGGCGCTGCCCGTGGCGGCGGTGGCGCGCGCGTAAGTGGGACTCGTCAACCAGGCGATGACGTGCTACCTCAACAGGTGAGATTTCGGTCCGTGAAAGTCTATATGATAGAGATTGCCGAATTTTATAGAAAAAATAGATCAGAAATTTATCGATATCAACGATAATTTTCATTAATATCGATAATAATACGAATGAATAACATTTTGAAGTAATCCAGTCTAAAAGTAGAGTTTGATTTTAAGTGAGGAAATAAATCACATAGCCGCATCCACTTGTTGATACTATTTATGGCAAGAAAACAACAAAACAGTGAGGTGTGGTGAAAAGCATTACTGTTAGTAGTGATAGTTAGCCGCCGTGAACTCCTCCCAATTACCAGTACCTATACCTAGTTAGATATGTCCATTATCGGTAGTTGATTCATCAATTACGTGTTGACATACCGCTCAATTATCGGTACCTATTCGTAATTATATGCGTACATTATTGGCGATTGTTTTAGAAATATTCGTTGAGGGTTCGTTTTGGAGAGAATGTGATTAAACGTACTCGTGACATATGCTCGGTTCTTCGCTCTCCCCAAATATTGTGAAGTGTCAGGAAACAGATGTTTGGCATATGTAATTAAATTATGGGATGTGTCAGAGATCCCCTAATAGTATCATATAAGAGAATCCACCTGACGGAATGGATGAAAAAACTAGTGTTGTGTTTATTAGCAATCATCTGAAATACCTACTGTCAGCCATTCGTCATTGGTGAATCTAATTTCATGTCCCATTAAACAACATTACACCTATATAGTTATGCTGATGCAATGATTATCAATATTCTAAAGAGCCATCAATGTATGATTGAACATTCCCTATCATACGCGCTTAGAGAGGTTTTATGGCTTTGAAGTTGAAATTATTGCTACATATAGGTGGCATGTGCGGGTACTCGATATTTGAGCATGAATTTCGACAATGTTTTATCTAGCTGCATAGTAATTAGTATCACACAATCAATAGAATACGCATACTTTTCGAATTATCTACGCTATGTAGTTTCTGTCAAGAGGGGTACTTCATATAATAATGGTCGATAATAATTATATCACACTATACTCTGATATGTACCTAGCTATTTGGGGAAATGAAACACGGTGATTTCTTATATTTTATTTGGTTATCGCAATTGAATGAAGAGAAATAAGTATGTTGTAATGAATAATTGTCGCAATGTAGGGTGCAGCTCAGATGGCGCTCGCACAGCTCAATACGTTATATGTCATAGTTGAGGAAATCGACCAGTGTGTTTATGGAGGGGGGGGGGGGTCGGTGCCATAAAGCGCCCAAGTGCGTATGAGAGAGAAGATGAAATCTATTATATTGTGAGGCTCTGACATCGATTGCTTTTTTATTAGTAATGATATGTTATGATATGTTATGATATTATACAATTATGTCAACACCCACACTTTTGAATTATCGTGATGGCGATCATTGTCAAGTGGCGCGTTGTAATAATTGCCGTAACAATAACATCATACCATTAGTCACTACGATTAGTAATCATGTGGAGAAATGAAACAAAAGAATTTCTAATATTTTATTTGGTTGTTTGCGATGAAAAAAAAATATTGGAGAGTACATTATCATGAATAACCGTGTGTATAATAATGCCACTATACAATGAATCATAAACTGATCGAGAATAGTTGAGGATATTGTGTTTTTGCTACGAAAACATTTTTCTAAAAAAAATATGACATAGCTATGAGAACACATATTCTGCATCGTTGAATTCGTGAATTTGAATGCAGATGACGTAGGTATTCATAGCTATACCATATTTTCTAGAGGAATTTCTTCATAGCAAGGGCACTATATCCTAACCCAACTTTTTTCGATCAGCTCACCTATTTGGCGAGAATAAAATACAAAGATTCTTTAATATATCATTAGATTATCGAGATAACAATAATTGTAGATATAATGATGATGATAATAATATATTTTACTTATCGCAAAAAAACAAAAGAAATATTTTCACATTCGCATTTAACATCACATCATTTTCTAGTATATTTTACATAAGATAACGGGCGATACAAAAACAAATGAATGAATAAAAAAGAAAGGGCGTTGAAATGCAATAAATAAAAATCCAAAGAAATCATATGATTGCACGAGGGGCGTGTTTCACATAACAATAAATATCCTAACCTAACTTTTTTTTCGATCAGTTTATCTATTTGGCGAGAACAAAATACAAAGATTCTTTAATATATCATTAGATTATCGAGATAACAATAATTGTAGATATAATGATAATGATAATAATATAATTTACTTATCGCAAAAACAAAAAAATATCTTCACATTCGCATTTTACATCACATCATTTTATAGTATATTTTACATAAGATAACGGGCGATACAAAAACAAATGAATGAATAAAAAAGAAAGGGCGTTGAAATGCAATAAATAAAAATCCAAAGAAATCATATGATTGCACGAGGGGCGTGTTTCACATAACAATAAATATCCTAACCTAACTTTTTTTTCGATCAGTTTATCTATTTGGCGAGAACAAAATACAAAGATTCTTTAATATATCATTAGATTATCGAGATAACAATAATTGTAGATATAATGATAATGATAATAATATAATTTACTTATCGCAAAAACAAAAAAATATCTTCACATTCGCATTTTACATCACATCATTTTATAGTATATTTTACATAAGATAACAGGCGATACAAAAACATAAAAATAAATAAAAAAGAAAATGCGTTGAAATGCAATAAACAAGAATCCAAAGAAATCATATGATTGCACGCAGGCGTTTCACATAACAATAATTATCCTAACCTAACTTTTTTTTCGATCAGTTTATCTATTTGGCTAGAATAAAATACAAAGATTATTTACTATGCCATTGGATTATCGAGATGAAAATAATTGTATATATAAAAATAATGATAATAATATAGTTTACTTATCGCAAAAACAAAAAATATTTTCACATTCACATTTCACATTACATCATTTTCTAGTATATTTTACATAAGATAACTGGTGGTACAAAAACAAATGGATAAATAAAAAAAGAAAATACATTGAAAGTGCAATAAATTAGAACTGAAAGAAACCATACACGAGCATGTTTCACACAGCAATAATTGTTATTTTTCTCACTTAAAAAATATGAATACATAAAAAAATTCAATGAAATAACAATGAAATATAGAAATAAATGATGAAATATTAACAAAATCGATATGATGTCATTTTCTGGACTATATGAAGTAAAATATTGAGGGTTTATGTATTAATCACTAATGATTCAGATTATATGCCTATTACTATATACCATGAATCGCACCTATGTGGTAGGGGTAGAATTCAATGATTTTCAACGCTTTATTTGGTTATATCTACAGTGTGTTCTGCTCCTAGTGTTACTACTCTCATACATCAGAATGAAAAGACTTTTTGATATTTTGTTCCAAACAATTTACCATACTCATTTCGAAAAGACCTAAGTATCAAATGGATTATGAATTGAGTTGATATTATTATTTATGGTCTCCTGCGATGTGAATCACGTCACAAAGAATCAAAAACTAGGTATATTATGCATTATTTTTACACAAAAACTGATTGTATAATTCTATTTGCTCATGAATATCTCAAGCATCCGAATATGAGATTCCATTAGAATTTTTTTGAATAGGGTATTTTTATTTGAAAATCGTAAACGATCGCTTACATTTTGACTATAGAAACTGGCTCAAAATCAGCGCATTCACCATCCGATGATCTCTTCGAAAATGGGTAGTACATTTTTTGGAACAAAATATCAAAAAAAAGTCTTTTCACTCCGATATATGACGATTATTGAATTTGAAGCAGGACACACCCTATATATATGATATAAATAGAAATACGAGAGACATGAAACTATACATAACTTTTGAAAGGGGCTATTTCATTACTAAAATGCATCATCACCACATTGTTTTCACATGCAGCGTCACACTTTTCACCAAAATAATCACTGATATGCGATTGTGACATGCGAATGTATCACTCGCATTACTCATCACACCGAATCTTTTCCCCCTCTTCGAAGATATTTTGTGAAAGATTGGCGCAGCAACTCACAAATCTACTATATTGATTATGACATTCGATACACATTCACCGGCGTCCTCGACATCAATCCACGGCTTTGGGAAGTTGTTGTTATGGCGCTTTCTTCGATTTGGATGTCGACGACAGCCGTGTAGTGAAGTAGATAGGCACATTCTATTTTCTAATTCCAATCTTGTGTTCATCCAAATACGAGACGATTGATGGCACTGATGGTAGTGCCGTGATGGTATTCGAACCAATTACAGTGGTGATTTTGAGTTGAAAATTAAAAACTACGGTACTCCACATATTCAAAACCAACCATAAAAATACATAGTCACGATAGAACTGACGCTGTTTTCTGAAGGACGTAGTAAGAATGCTTCACATGTTCCACTTTCCGCCCAAATAATATCCGAAACCAGCTGAAACCCCAAAGAAGCCGCTATCTTCCTCTCACCCGAAAATCATATCATCTTGCTCCCTTCATATGCGACCGAATAAGAATTTGTTTTTATACCTGGCTGATGCACTGAAACCGAAATTGTTTCGCGTCTATTCATAGACCAGCGGACCCTTCAATCGTTGAGCTGGTAATAATAATTTCTAACCAGATGTGAAATAATATACTGAGTGTACTATTTGATATATGGAATTGAATGTGTGTGGTGACTCCTTGCGAAACTAGTAAATGATCGAATTTTCTAATAAGTAGTTTCTATTCGATAGAAAAAATTTTATAACATCGTGAATTTCAATTTGATGTCCCAAAAAATGTTTGGAAATATTGAAAGAGGTTTTTTTTCGGAACGGGTGATGTAGTATCCAGTAATTATGAATAAACGGATCAGAAAGACATGAGTGAATCATCACCATCGCAATGCGGATAGGTTGAAATAATGATAAGGAGATTCATTAGTGTCTGGACGATCGGACAGTGTACATCGGTGTTTAATTGTGTTACCCAATCCCAGTATATTACAGTGGCGACGAGTGAAAATAATTTGGAATAAGTTGATTAATCAGGGTGAGTAGAAGAAATATGCAAAAGACATCTGAACCTAGCTCGCCCAGTTCTAGTTTGTAGAGTGAAATATACGCTCAGTCCACAATATGAATCATAGAATGAAAAACCGTTGACATGGTGACGTGCAGCAATTATTGAATACGGGTCGATTCTGAATGCAGTCAATTTCATATTTTTCAATTCGTCACATTTGAATGAAATAGGTACTTTGGAAACTTGAACTGGGTATGATAGATTATCAGACAAGGGTCACAGACCTGGACCAGGATGTCCGAAGACCGATGTGTCATGAATAGGCCACAGGCCTGAGTGAAAACTCGAACAGACGAAATGTCTGAGGGTCACAGACCTGGACCAGGATGTCCGAAGACCGATGTGTCATGAATAGGCCACAGGCCTGAGTGAAAACTCGAACAGACGAAATGTCTGAGGGTCACAGACCTGGACCAGGATGTCCGAAGACCGATGTGTCATGAATAGGCCACAGGCCTGAGTGAAAACTCGAACAGACGAAATGTCTGAGGGTCACAGACCTGGACCAAGTCCGAATACTGTAGGTCCTGAAACGGCTACAGGTGTGAGCGAAAGCTCAAATAGAGGGCACCAATGGGCACTCTTGATTATATATATATATATCATTTCTAGACGTGATGAACCAAAATACCTGTAACATTAGTCAATTCGATGTCGAGGGAGACATTTGTTCAGTCGGCCTTCGTTGGGAGAAATGGAAAAGAGCGTTTTCTATTTACATCGAAGCTGCCGGTATTGGAAACCCCTCGAAGAAAAAGCGAACCTTCTACATCAAGGTGGATTAGGATTGCAAGAAATATTTTATAACATACCAGGAGCCAATGTCAACCAGGAGGAAGGAGTGGATGTCTACGGAGTAGCCATCACAAAACTTGATAAATATTTCTCACCCTAACATAGCGGAGTTTATGAACGACACGTTTTTCGTCTGATGAAGCAAGAAGAAGGAGAAGGAATCGAGAAATTTCTCTTGAGACTTAGAAATCAGGCAGGAAAATGTAAATTTTCCAATATAGAAGAAAATCGAATAGACCAAATAGTGAAAAAGGGTAACTCAATCAAATTACGGAAGAAAATATTAGCAGCTGTGGACTCGATAACTCTAGAAAGGGTGATCAACGAGGCTACATCTCTAGGGCTACATCTCTAGAAACAGTAAATAGAGAACTGGGAGGATTTCACGAAGTTCTTCAGGAAACGGCGACCAAGTAAATGCTTTGAATTCAAGGTTTGAAGGTAAATCAAAACAAGCCTGTACTAGATGTGGTCGCAGTAATCATTTTTCTAACGACTCAAAATATCCAGCTAGACGGCAGAATTGTAATAAATGCAACATACCTGGACATTTTGCAGCATATTGTAGAACACGCCAGCCAAAGTCAGAAGTTTCCAAAAGGAAAAATGAAGAATTATTGAGGAATTACTTTTCAAAAAATAAAAAACCAAGACAATCTGGAGTTCGTTTCATCACAAAAGATTCACTCGGAAAATGAAATTGACCATGTTTTCCATATATACCAAGATGAAACAATAACTTGTTCATTAGGTGGGGTAAAGACAAAAATTTTGATAGACTCTGGGAGTAAAAGTAATCTTATAACGGATAAGACCTGGGAATACTTGAAAGAACATAATGTTCAAATCATTTATCAAGAAAAACATCCTAAAAAAATGCCTATGGAAGCAATAAACCTTTAACGGTATTAGGTTCTTTCGTATCCAAAATAGGAATAAATAACAAACATTTAGATGCCACATTTTATGTACCTAATCAAAAATGATACAAATAATTAATAGGAAAAGACACCTCAAAAGATTTAGGAGTCTTGAAAATCAGGTTGGAGTCGGTGAACAACGTGTCCACCTTCCCTAAATTCAAAAACGTTCTCATTGATATTCCAATCGATGAAAACGTCAAGCCAATTCGTCAACCATATAGAAGAGTACCTACCCATCCCCTTAGAAACGAAAGTCAACACCAAAATGAGAGAACTATTAGACTCCGACATAATTGAAGAGGTGGTCGGTCCATCCAAGTGGGTTTCTCCCCTCGTTCCAGTTTAAAAGGAAACGGTGAGGTTAGGATATGCGTAGATATGAGAGAAGCTAATAAGGCAATCATCAGAGGGAACTATCCTCTCCCAACTATGAACGAACTCCTCCCAATATTCAGAAATTCTCAACTGTTTTCCAGATTAGACATAGAGAATGCTTTTCATCAATTAGAAATATCACCTGATTCACGTCATATCACAACTTTCATCAGTAGTAATGGTCTGTTTCGATATTACAGACTGGTGTTTGGAATATCTTGTGCACCTGAAATATTCCTGAAAACATTAGAACGAATTCTTCTGAAGAGTGAAGGCACTGTTAATTCCATAGACGACATTCTTATATTTGAGAAAGATGAAACAGAACACAACTACGTTTCACATTGAAAACATTACGCAAAAATGATATTTTATTGAATGAGGCGAAATGCCTGTATGGAATGAAAAGTTTCCAATTCTTGGGTCATACTTTATCGATCAATGGAATCACACCTCTTGATAGCTATGTGGGGGTCATAAAAACGTTCAGATCACCAAAAACCGTAGACGAGATTCAAAGTTTCTTAGGCCCCATCAACTATGTGGGCAAGTGGATACCAAACCTAGCGACATTAACAGAACCATTTCGACACATACTGAGACTGAAATTAGAAAAACATGCAAACATTGAAACTCATTGAAAAGACGAACAACGAAAGGCATTTGAACTAATCAAACAAATATCAACAAAAATCAAATCACTGGGATACTATAATCCAACTGACAGTGTATTCAGTTTGACGATAGGGGACCACGAATCATCGGATATAGAAATAAAAGTCTGACAAAATGCGAAAGAAGATACTGCCAGACAGAAAAGGAAGCGTTGGCTCTTGGCTGGGCGGTCGAACATTTCAAAGCGTATTTGTATGGCAAGGCGGAGTTCGAGTTAGTGACTGATCATAAGCCTCTCGAAGTCATTTTCGGATCAAGATCCAAACCCTATGTACGCATCGAAAGATGGGTCCTTAGACTCCAGTCCTACAGTTCCAGAATAGTTTATAGACCAGGTATATCGAATATAGCTGATTCGTTATCAAGGCTTTGCATCATAGTTCCATCTGAACCTTTTGACAAAGAAAGCGTTCACTAATTGATAGAATATTCACGACCTGTAGCAATTTCTTTGAACGATATCAAACATCATTCGGAAATAGATGAGGAATTCGCCAAAGTGAGAAAGGGATTATTTGAAAACCACTGGGACCAGTCGACTAACGTTTATAAAATATTCCAATCAGAATTATGTTATCAAGACGGAATTCTTCCGAGAGGAAACAAATTCGTGATACCAACAAATCTGAGGAAAGATGTTTTATTGGCAGCACATGAAGGACATCCAGAAATTTCAGCAATGAAAGGCAGATTGCGAACAAAGGTTTGGTGGCCTAAGATCGATAGCGACGCAGAAAAACTAGTCAAGTCTTGAAGAGGATGTATCTAAGTATCGACACCATTACGACCTAACCCTATGAAGCGACGGGAATTACCATCCAAGCCATGGGTTGATATTGCTATCGATTATCTGGGCCCTCTTCCTGGTAAATATTTTATATTAGTAGTGATTGATTATTATAGCCGCTATGAAAAGATCGAAATCACGAAGGACACAACTACTAGGAAAACAGTGGATTTACTCCAGGAGATCTTCTCTCGAATTGTCTATCCGTCATCGATAACAGCCGATAACGGTAAGCAGTTCGCAAGCCAAGAACAACATCAATTCTGCCATCAACGTGAAATAATCGTTTTCCGTAGCATACCATATTGGCCTCAACAAAATGGAGAGGTCGAAAGACAGAACCGAAACATTTTGAAAATAAGCCACTCGCTGAAA